>JAFFZR010015515.1:9983-24703 GCA_018397195.1 Lethrus apterus | reverse complement strand
CCGGATCTGGAAATAATATTTATTTTATATTTTTAATCGTGAGCAAGCAACCAGTAAAAACGTGCTATGTTATATGTAATATTTATAGTTATTAGTATATAAATATAGTAGAGTAGAGAGTGTAAGAGTGTAAGTTCCGGATCCGGTTCCGATATCGGATCCGGATCCGATATCCAGATATCGGATCCGGATCCGGATCTGGATCCGGTTCTAGGATCCGGATCCAGATCCGGATAGTTTTGGATCCGGATATCCGGATCCTAATATCAACGGATTTTGCCAGCACTAGTAATAACACTAAATGGAGTAACCATGCACATCCTAGGATCAGTTATCAGATTTACCTAAAATGAATACTCTGTCAACAGCTTATGCATCTCAGTTTATTTTTCCCAAGTTCTCGCTAAGCGCTATAGATATAGCTCAGCTTAGCCAGGCGATTGAAATAAACTCCAATACAGCCGAGCCGTTGGCAATGATCATAAACAGCCCAGTTGTGGGAGTGAATTACGACGATTTTAGAAAGATAATGGCCATGATCCTGTCACAGCAGGTCATGATAGATATCGAACATTGCCGGGATGAAAATCCTATACTGAGTGAGACTGCTGGGTTGATGGCGAATGGTTTAAAAGGAGGATTATAACTTTTGCAGGAACTACCGGCGACAAATATACTCCCAATAATGTGAACCCTAACCAATTTCTTTAACTATCCGAGATCCAGACTTTGCTTGCATTTATCTCCGCTAAACACGACTTAAGAAAGGCACTATACTCGGAAATCGTCTCAATCGCCATAGGAAAAACAAACTTAGCAAATGTAGTTCTTCATTTATTGGAAGGCAGATTAGATGTGGGACAGTCAATTTATATGGACAATTTCTATAACAGTTATGACTTGTCAAAACAATTGTTAGATCGCAAAACGTTTACCACAGGTACTTTAAGTGTCAACAGAAAACACTCGTCAACCAGGGTAAAAGAGGCACAATTACCAAAAAGGGGAAACCATTAATTAGTTCTGTCCCAGTTGCGGGATTAAGTAAGATTATAGGATTATTTGATTTAGCTTTTAACTTGTACAAAGTAGTGTGGAAGAAAAAGAGCATTGTTCGCGGAGTGTATACTATGTTCGGACTGAAACCAGCCGATCTGTTAACTCCCCACTATTAGCGAAGGACTCATCGGGTAGTTACACTTTTCCAGGACACCCGGTTTCCATGAAGTGGATCAGTGTTACGATCAGAAATACAACTAAATTAGCCGAACATTCAGGTAGATGGGCTGCTGTATTGATACCTTATCGTGAAATACATGATAAATCACATTATGTTAAGGTGGTTGAAAATTTGACATTCTCAGAAGTTGCCGCAATGCCATTTGCAAAAGTAGGGACTGGTGCTTCTGAATTGAAGTTAACATATAGAATGCGCAACAAAAATTAAGTAGACTATACCAATGGAGTAATGACTGGCAACTGGAAAGACAAAAGGGAGGTAAACTACATTAGCACCGATTTAGCAACAACCTTGTTGAATATTTTGATAAATAAAAATAAAAAAAATTTTAAATCTAAACTATCTGTAATTTTAAAATATAATGAAAACATGGGAGGTATTGATTGACAAGGTCAATATCTAGCATATTATCCATGCCAGAGATGGTATAAGAAGATTGGGATTCATATATTTCAATTACTGTTACTAAATTCGCGTTATATCCTTTTACGAATTTCGACTGATAATAATCTAATTATTATCAGTCGAAATTCACAAATTCACAAATCTGAAAAAAAAAATGTCAGAGTCAGGGAAAAGAAGAGTTGAACTAGCTGAAAAAAAACATATCAGTTAGTTTCAAGAGTACGCAATGATCGAGATGCAATTAACTTGGCAAGAGTAACTGCATGCTTTCCCATAGTTGCTGTATCTCTATTGAAGAACTATTAAGAATCAAAACGGCCCAGACCAGTAAGTAGTGAGGCTATTAGAGCACAATGTGGAAATCTTCATTTCCCAAGAGTGCTCATGTCAACTGTCACAGCTAGTGTTTTGCCTCTTGACTTACTACCTGATGAAAAACACAAGGCCTGCGTGGCGATTTCGTTTTATACGGCAATGGAGTCAATGCGCCTTGATGTTGCTGCAAGTGGCAAAATACTTAAAATGATGCTCGCTAATAACATGGATTATGTAAAGGCGTCTTTTAATTCAGATATCGTTAACAGCAGCACAGATGAAAGAAGCTACCGATAAATATCTGAAAATGAGTAAGTTGGTGGAAGAGCATCCAGCTCAATACCCCAATTGGCGGATACATGGAACCGACCTGTATAAATATGTGAAAACTCCCTACCCGGGCCTCTCAGTTGAAGAAAGTCGTACCAAAAACCGCACGACATCATACTATTAAGGGCGTTGACTAATAATTATTGTGTCAGGGTTCGGTACAACGCTCACTATCATCCTCAGGCGAATCCCACGTGGCAGACGTGGTGGTATAGCGTTAAAATCGTTTTTTTTTTATAAAGGCGAGTAATTGAGTTTATAAAACCATTTAACGACCAAAAATTAGATTTTTTAATACTAAAATTCATTATTGTAGCTTGTGTTTTTGCATCACATGATTCAAAACTACATTCAAATAAAAAGCTATCATCATCCACAACCACTTCTATGTCAGTCTGACAACTAAAGTCTTGTGATTCAGTGATGTTTATTTTGACACTTTCCAATGAGATTGTTTTATTGTTTGTTGTTTCTGTCAGAATGCCTATCCTGCAACCTTTTAAAACGCTTTTCTTTAGATGCACTACTGCTATTTAAATTGTGACAAGTCTTCCTATATTCATGCAATAAAACAGGTACGTTTTCAGCTATAATTGATTGAAATGAAGACAATTATATCCCTTACTTTGGCAAATAACGTAGGATTACACGATGGACTCTGTTCAATAATACTTTTTGCATTGCCAATAAAATGAACACTGCAAATTTTATCACATACAGGCTACAGGCTCGAGCGCACAGCAGATAGGGCGGAGCATTAACTCATGTAAAGTCTTGGCCGGTTCGGCTTTAGTCGCTTTGTTTACTAACGTAACCTTGTGGCGAAACCCCACCTTTGTATCTTTCTTTCCAATTGGTAGACAAGGGTTGAATTTATTCCGCAATTATATGGACATCGACAGCGGCATAGCTGAAGAAATGTATAATAGAATTGTGAGTCATATCCATGTTGCTGCGAAGACAGCTTTTGATTATTGTTGTAAAAAAGCTAAAAAAGAAGGAGAAAAAAGAGAATGAAAAACTAGAAAGACCTATTTTGAATTTCAAAGTGTCTGGAGACGGTACTTGGAAAAAGAGAGGATTTAAATCTTTGTTCGGAGGAGCAACTCTCATAGCGTATTACTGTGGCAGTCATCGATCTAGATGTGCAAAGCAGTTACTGTCATGCTAAATCCAAGAAAATCCGGAATATTTAGAATGGAAAGAAGCCCATGACGACGAAGACTGTGCCAAAAATCATGAAGGAAGCATGGAAGTGGAGTCTGTAAAACAGTTTTCGAGATCAGAAGTGCATGGCGTAAAATACGGATATTATATCAGCGACGGTGATTCTAAGACATTTACAGCAATTATCGACTTGAATCCGTATAGTGATGATCATCAAGAATATAAAGGTCACGTCCAGAAGAGAACGGGAACTCGACTCCGAAACATTCGAAAAACTAAAAAGCTAGGTGGAAAGGGCAAACTCACAGAGTCATTAGTGAAAAAGCTTAGCACTTATTATGGACTAGCGATTCGAAGACGTAGATAGTGTGCAAGACATGAAAAAGGCAATTATGGCGACATATGATTTCTAGGGATGAAAATCCTCGACACGAGTATTGCCCAGAGGGCGAAGACAGCTGGTGCAAGTGGCAGAAACGAACAGCCCTTGGAATGAAACTTGAACCGCATCCTAGTCCATTGCACCCCGACGTACAGAAGGAAATTCTTCCTATATATGAAGATTTATTTATTTTTGGCTGAATTTATTTTAAAAAATTCACATGTTCGAATGAATAAGATGATGTCAAAATTTGATTGAATTCTAATTCACCCACCCCAAAAAAAAACCTAAAAAATCAGTGTCAAACATCCTCCTAATGTGGTTTCCCCCCTTAATGATAATCTGTTTCTCATTTGTTTAAATTTTCTTGGAACGTGTATAAAGATGAAAATATTATCTTCAGTGAAAATGCGGGATCTACGTTACTCAAAGAATCGTTACAATGGCCAACAACAACAAAACCAACACCGAGAGATTACCACTCATTATTACATCGGCAACCTGAAAGAAAATTAAGAAAAAATGGTTGAAACCCAACCCAACCTGAAAGGAAATTAAAAACAAAAAAATGGTTGAAAAGAAAAAATAGAAGGCTCGAGACCAAAAGTAAAAATGAGGAGCTGAAAAAATCGAAAGCAAACTTATCCAAGTTGAAGAAATGCAAAACTTCTACCAGTAAACCTGCTCCTAAAATTAATATTATTTCATCAGTTACGATACAACCAACCGAGTCCATCTGAATCTACGGTGGGAAATTTCGAGAAGACCTATGCAGACAACAAGTCTGTATTCAACGGATTATGTTTTATCTGCTGTTGTTAGCAAAGGTATACCTTCCGAAGGAAGCCCTATTCATAACCCATAAAAGGTCATGTAACCACCTGTAACAACATACAAATAAAGTAAATTTAGTTTCATTTTCAGGTCTAAATAGTCTGATCGATATCCGGCAAGATTTATTTTTTTATTGTGCAAATGGTTTTTGTAGCAAGATACTCCAGGAAAGGTTACGTTGCAATAGAACGGTTCATGTTTATGGTTGTTTACCAAGATAGGATAAAACACTATAAACTTGCTTTCTTGTTCATACTCTTCCATCAAATTCTATAGTTTTGATAAGACCAATTGGTGTCTGTTGTGTAACGTATTTGGTTATATGGGTGTACCTTCCAAAGGAAGCCCTGTTCATCACCCTAGAGGGCCATGAACATCCCCATGTAACAACATTCATATAAAGTAAATGAATAAACCATTTTCAAGTTGTGTACCACAGTTGTTAGCATGGGTGTACCTTCCGAAGGAAGCCCTATTCATGACCCATAAAAGGCCATGAACTACCCCAAGTAACCACACAAATAAATTTATATTTATTTTCATTTTCAGGTCTAAATAGTCTGATCGATATCCGGAGATTTATTTTTTTATTGTGCAAATGGTTTCGTACCAAGAAATGTCAAGTTGCAACAGAATGGTTTATGTTTGATAAGACAATTTGTAATCTACATAAAATTGATAAATATATGATTTCAAAAAGTTCTAAATTAGAAGATAGCTGCAGAATTAACATTATGTCACCACAGACAATGGTGGAATGTTATATAGAAGTGCTTAATATGACCGAAGAGGTCCTTGGAACAATAAGCAATGTCGCCAGGTTCAATGGCAAATGGGAAAGGACACACTAGGGATTGGTAATAGTTCTCTCAAATTCCATATTACGAAGTGATTTTCATCAATGATTGCAATTGTACAGTTTCGTGATTACTGATGAAGTAGTTTTTAATTACAGAACGCTTGACATTCCAGGAAATTTGTGTCTGGAATAATTGTGAGCCTGAAATTGTTGTAAACGATGATGTTTGTTATAGTTTTATAACGATTATAACAATTGTAAATGAACATCGTAAGTGAATATATGCTTCTGTCTGTGCTTTTTAATTTCAAAAACTGATTTGTTGACTGAAATCAATATCTTCATCTTGGAGCTTTTGTTTTATGTAAAATATTGTTGCAACAATCCATAAACTAATTAGGTATCCCAACCAAACAACTCGGAATGATTCGGTTTGTCCAACTAATGGCTTCGGGACCAAACCCTATTGCAACAGACTTTAAACGTAAATGTGATAAATCTTGAAGGTTGAATAATCAACCACCACAATGCTTGTTACGAACAATGAAGCTTGATGTGGAAGTTAGTCTACTTATCAATATCTGCAGTTTTGCGTATGAATGACAATTACGTAAAGCGCATCTAGTTGTTGCACTGAAGTAATTTCATTATATTACGAATGCGTGGTGGATTCTAAATTTTGATCAAATAAACTTATGGCAACACATCACGTTAAAAATTCCCATGTAACAATAATCTGTAATTATTAATAATTGGCTATTATTGCTTTCTTTTGCGATAAATGATTTTTAGCACTTTCACAATATCTTCTATCTTCCTAATCTTCATCTTGAAGCGTTTCGTGTACCGCAAACCGTATTACAATAAAATATTGTTCCATAATCCATTTATGAAAAGTCAAATTAATGGTTTTCGTACTAATGGCGTCTAGACCACACGAACTCTTAAACAACCTTCACAGCCATGTTGCTGTGTTGATGTGCGCCGGCGTGACAGGTTTCGATTGGTCTAAATTTCAGTCACTGTTCCCAACACATCACATTAAAAGTTCCCATTAATGATAATCTGTTTTTCTTCCATTTTCTTTGAATTTTACTATACTATTTAAATCACATTTTCGCCAAAAAAGTTTTGATTAAAATAATTGGCTATTATTGCTTTCTTTGGCGACAAATGATTTTGTAACACTCACAATATATTCTATCTTCATAATTTTCATCTTGAAGCACTTCTTTTATGTACCACAAACTGCATTTACAATAAAATATTGTTCCATAATCCATTTATGTATGAAAGTCAAATTAATTCGAACGGTTCTTTATCGTACTAATGGCGTCTGGACCACACCCAAACGACTTTTACAAATGTAAATGCTCACTTTTGTATTACATTTTATTTCAACACCACTTATTTGTTTGCTGAATTGGTAAATCTTTGGAAGTTGAAATCACCAACCACCGTTGAATTAATAATGCTCGTTGCGAACTTTAAACGACCTTTGCAGCCATGTTGTAGGTCGATGAAGTGTAAGACGGAAGCTACGGAAGTAGAGATTAGTCTAAAATCAATGTCACCAACACACCACATCAAAAGTTCCCGTTAATGATAATCAGTTCTTCTTTTATTTTGTTTAAATTTTACTAAACTACTTGAGTCATAACATTCTTAAAAAAAAATAAGACTCTTTTCCATTAATTAATAAAAGAAAAGTCCCATTTATATAATTGAACAGTTTAGTAATTTTTTTATTTGAAGTTTAGACTTTCGACGCTTACTTCATAGGGAAGCACAAAGCATTGGCGTAACACCCAAAAAATTAGTTCTGGATTATTTATTAAAAATATATTTAATAGAGCATTCGGCGTACAAATTACAGAATAAAGAGGAATCCAATACATACAAAATTAATGCAATTGACGTTAATTGTAATAGTTTTCAATCAATGCAAAAACTTAAGGAAAATTGTGACCATTTAAAACTCCTTTCAACTTAATAGGTCTGTTTGGTATCCTGAACTAGTGTACACTGGTGCAGACTTTTTTGAAATTAAACATTTATTACAAATTGATGCTGATACTTAAATTCTTTTTGATGAGCTGAATAAGTGTAAGTAGTGTTAAGCTACATTCACTCAAAATTTAGTTCGAAAAAGTGCACGGATTGCATTTTGTAATGTACACTTTTCTACACCAGTTCAGGATACCAAACAGACCTAATATATTGAGTGGGTGTTGTTTCGAGCCATTTGAAGGTTAATATTATTTATAAATACAATTATTATGTTATTATTATGATTTTTATCAACAATTACAGATTTAAACAATACAAATATAGTACAACTTACAGTTTGGATCCTACAAGCCTCATTATTAAAAGAACAGTACAATATTAGTGTTAAAATTGTGCTTATACAATGTTCTGGAATAGCCATGTATGATAGAAACCTAAACCTAAACCCCTGATACGGGTTGTGCTGCCACAATCTATCAGCTACTGATTTATTACATCAAATATTTGACAATTGTTAGTTTTGTTCTTTGAACTGCAGGAAAATGTAAACTGATATTTTCATCCTATCATATAATTACACACTCACAAATTATTCAAATTACAAACTTCTTCATTGCTTAATATAAACCAATAAGCTTCAATATGTCTACAAAATAAGAGTACACAGAATTTTCAAGTAAAATTCTTTCTCTGATGTTATCAAGATACCAGAATAAATAGAAATATTTACAATTAGTAGTAGAACAATTTAATTATAATGTCTATATGTTGACTAATATACAGTTTTAATTGTCAAACACAAAACAATTTGTATATCACATACATGTATGTTATTCTTAAATATCAACTTCAAAAGTTCAAAATTCAGTATGTTTAAATATGTAAAAATATATTCTTCTTGTACAAAAAAATTGATATTGCTATCCATAATATTGTGCCCCATAAATTCATTCCCAAATAAGCAGCATGTGACTTGACTCCAGGAATCCAGGCAAATGGAAAAGTATTTTTAAATAATTCATGGCCAACATACAGTATTAAAGGGTTCATTCCAGGGTAGAAAAATGGACGTCCACCCCATTTCTGTTTAATATCGACTATAACATACAAGAAAGTTTGAAGAAGAAAACCCATTCCTCCCAGTGCAAGTACAAATGAAAGTGACCATAAATTCTTGTTTATGGGAATTAAACCTCCATTTTTTGCAAAATTACACAGAATGCCACCTAGGAGGCACTAAAACAAACAAAAAACTTAACATATTAAAGAACTATTCAAAATAAACTTACAGTAGTCACACCCCATAGTACCAAACGAATTATTTTTCCTTGTAATGTATTATATGCGTTTAAGATACGACCAGCCTGCACTCCAAGATATGCCAAAAAAACTGATGTTAGTGTACCTAATATGCCTAAAACATAAACTAATTGTAGAGATGAACTTTTAGTGTTAATAACTATTATTAATTATTATCACTGGTAACAAGATAAGTGATATCACAAGAGTGATTGCTCATAATTATTGTATTTATTTTCATTTCTTAGAAATTCAAATTGCATGTTTATCAGGACTAGGTTTTTTAATGCATACAATGAATTATTTGTAACCATTAAATAGAAATTCAAAAAAACATTAAATATGAGCCGATATCAGTTAAAATCCACCAAATTGTTTAATTACTATGTGATATATTTTTCATAAAGTTGCACGAGATAAACTGGCTTTATAAACGTAACGGATGTTCATAGTCAAGTGAGCTGCTTTTATTATTACTGAATAATCAACAACCCCTTCTTAATTAACACAACAGTTAAAAAAACGTTTCTTTGTTCATATTTGTTATGGTCAGTGTCAATAATTTTAATGCAAATAAATGCACAGGAACTTTAGAATATTGTTTAAATAAAATATGATAAAAAAATGTTCATTTCATTCACAGCATTTCAATAGCAGCCCTCAAGATGTCCCTTAAGACAATGGACGGAAGGCAGATAGAAGCCAACAAGCGCGGTTCCATCCCAAAAACCAATAATTCACTCTTCTCTACGACTACTGCAGGAATTCATAAAAATTTCTGGTAACTTTACTTCAGGCTTACCTTCAGGATCAAAGTATAGTGTAGTTTCATACATAATATGGCATGTAGGTTTAGTATACATGTGTTCCCCAAAAACAAAACGATCTAAATATCCTGCAACACCACCAGTACAATTGATGTATTTTCCTCCATCATGAAGACCCCCTGGTCCTAAATATCCTCTACCACAACCAGGAATATCAACAAAAAACGTTATACAGGTATGTACAAAAAGACATGATATAACAATAAGCCACTGAGGCCAAGCCATTATCAAATCTCGAAAAATATTCATTCTCCCATACTAAAAAAAGTAACAAAATATATTAGAGTTATAATACATAAAAAATACTTACATCTTCCACAGTGAGTGATCTTTTTCCGAAAACCGATTCAATCATGCCAACAAAGAAATATACGAGCCCCAAATGTTGTAGAACTCCAGGATATCTGAGAGACGATAAAGATGATATTTTACCGTGAGAATTTAGTACCACTCCAAGTAGAATTAAGATGAACGATCGTCTTATCACTTGTATAATTAATTGTCGCCTTGGAACAGCCCGATGTAACTTTTTGTTTAAGGAAATGCTGTATGAAAGACCCATAACATAGATAAACCTACAATAATTATTATAATTAGTTCATTTTCAAATTTGTTTTACTTACTCATAATAAAATCTTGCAATTGACTACAATATTCGATTCTAATGACAAAAATTTATACATATTTTTTTAATTTTTAATTAAAAATTCAGCAAAAGTATGAAGGAAAAAGTTATTGGTAGGCAGCAGCTGTAGTGCCTGAAAATATTTTGGACTATATAGAATGTTCCATTTTAGTGATAAAATTTATAGGTGTTCTATTTAAAATAACGAAAAAAAAAACAGTCGAAAATATCTAGCTTGCAACTATCAAATTCAACACCCTGTATAACGTATAATAATTTCAAACACAATATGTTGTAGAGTGTATATTTACTAATGGAAATACATATTTTGAAGTTCTTAGCTATCTTTACGAGTTCAATATTTAATTTATATAAGCAAAGTACAAATATCGAAAACAATATTAAGTTGTAAATATCTCCTAAACTATTAACTTTAAGTAGGTAATCTCCTTATAATGAATTAAATGTATTCTAATGAAGAATCAAAATACCTAATAATATACAGGCTCTACCATTAAAAATAACATTTATTTATGTCCTGTATCACTAAAACAGAACATCTGTATAGTCAAAAAAATTTTTGGGCACTACAGCTGCTGCCCCAATATTTCCAATTCCATTTTTTGCTTAATAATAACATTATAATAATAATAACAACAGATTTAACTGACTTTGTCTCTATGAAGCTACGTGAGACATCTGTCAGTTGACCACAATACAGATTTATAAGATTTTATGTTAGGTTAACTTTGTCAGAATATCACTGTAACATTAACTATAATAAAAACATCCAGGTGTAATATTAAAACATAATAAATAAGTTACCATGGAAATACCAAATCTGCAACGGTCACACCATTCCAAACAGAATGTTTGAAGAACCAATATTGACCGCCTCCATAATTGACAAAAATCATAAGTATTATGCATAAACCACGAAAAACATCTATAGATTTCATACGATTGGGATGTTTAGATACAGATGGGGGTCTTTCAACAACCAATGGTGCATTATCCGAAGGAGTTCCCAAATCCTAAAATTATAATTTCATTTCTACAAAATGTAATAAAATTACTAAAAGTATGTAAGTTTATATTCATTTTAGTCATCCTAATCAAATTAAAGTCAACAAAAGAGCAACTGACTGTAAATGTTGGGAACAATAATTATCACTTTTCTTGACTTTTTGGTCAAATTAAAATGTCATTTAAATGCAGTAAATTTAGAATATATTAATGTTGTAATAAATATTATCTAACAATGCAAAGATGATTTAATGTAATAGAAAAAACAACAAAAGATAAGTAATGTTTATTAAATTAAAAAAAAAAACTTACGCTTTGTATTTCTGATGTAAACATTAAATACCTTTGCCACAAATCGTTATTCCTTGTACATTTATATATACCTTTAATCATGTACCACATTGTGCCAAAAATAAAAAGTATAATAAACGCAGTTAAAATAGCTGAAAAACACAAATAAATTCATTATATAAACAATTTAAGTTTAACATAAACAATACATTATTTTCTATCAAGATAGCAAAAACTCAGCATTTTTAAAATTGTTCATGAATATATACAACAAAGATGTTGAAACATAAGTGTGCCATGATGATATTAAAGAAGAAGGAGAAGTAAAAATGTATAACAAACAAGAAAAGATGGTGGAAAGATATATGTATAATCTTAGAACATATACTTCATGAAATGCCTTTCTGTGCAGGCCTGGTAGACAAAAGGATCGACAGAGAAATCTTCTTTCTCTGGGGCGCTATACTGCGCATACAGAATATTGTGTATATATATTTACAATTCTCTCTTTCTATTTATGTATTGTTTACGCCGTAAATCCGTCTCGGCAGTGCACAGATTATCTGTCTCAAAACAAAGCTTTGTACATATAAATATACAGTATGGCTCTTCCAGTAGTATATGTTCTAAGGGTACTGACAGTATACTGAAAATCCAGAAAAACTGACAGTGCCACAAAAATGATTCTATCAATACTGTAGATCTGAAAAATATTAATAGAAATGATAAAGATAAAAGGAACAAATATTGTTCATACAGTAAATTTGGGCCAATGGATATGTGGTTAGGCCAACAAAGCATATACTGTCATTTATTAAAATATTACGCTATAACACATGATCTGGCACAAACATTAAATAAATATATATACTTACGTAAATAAGCATTGTCTGCTGGATTCTTTATATATATTGATGAACAAGGTTTAGTTATATTCCATCCATACCGATAGTGTTCAAATAATTCAGCACTCCAACTAAGGATAATAATTACATATTATATATTAACATAATCTAATGTTTATCAGACATCTGATATGTTCACTATAATAAAGCAAACAACACAACATACCGAAGTAAGTTCATGAAACATTATGAATGACTGGACTTCTTTTCACCAAAAATAATTTGAAAAGATTAATGAGCTTGAAAAATCTTAGTAATATGATTAACCGTTTTCACTGATGACACTGCATTTCAAATGTGCCTACATTTTAACAACTAAATGGCACGTTGTATTTTATTTCATATTCATTATATGCTCATATTTGATTTCTCAAATTTTGTTATGGAATTGACTTGTTCAAATTTCTGAAGTCTGAAGTGTTTGTTACAAGTCCACTGTACCTTGTGGTTTTTTCCTTGAATGTGTAAAATTAAATTTATTTTATACGAAAATGAATGTTTGATGTAAAAAGTTTACGATTACTAAACAATCGGGCATTTTAACATTTACCAAAAATATAAAACTTACTTGCAATCTTTTTGTCCTTTTACTGTGTAGTACATCTGAATTGAATACTTCGTGTTAATAAGTAACGATTTGCTGTTGTTTCGTAATAATTCACCATAATCTATAAAATCACATCCAACACATTCCACGTATTGCCCCCAAATCTCAACATCTTCATCCAAAGTATTAATAATATCCAAACAAGCCTCATCATATATAAAATCAGGATTTGGGCTGTTGCATTTTTCTTTATTGTCAAGCAACATTTTTATTTAGAATCAAAATCTTAAAAACAATTTCTTATCAAGTATCTTGGAAGTAAATTAAATTTCAATAATAAATTAATAAAATTCTTGTAAATTACCGATTATCCAAACAAAAAACAAATTCTTTGACAGATGCATTTAATGCAACTTCATTTATAAAGGTAGCAGTGTTGCCAACAGTGTAGAATAAATTCCCACGAGTATCTAAGAAAATTACAATTTTACACAATAATTTCCCATAAATAATAACTATTAGTGGATAAAATTTTATTTGCAAATCTCTTGGAGTTTTCATCTTTCCTTTTTCCTGAAGCGTATCAAAATTTTCTATATATGGGAAATTTCCCACGCGTTGGCAGCACTGAACGGTAGCAATAAGGCTAGAATGATATAAGAGAGGGGATGGAGCATTAGCGTCAGAAAATGAAGCCACTGGGCGGCCATGTTGGTAGGTGCCACTTTTATAGCGGTTATCGTTTGGACTGTTCTTAAATTTTTCGCATTAGAGTATTGCAGTGTTGTAATTAGGTAGTAGCCTTGTTTATATACATTAAAGTTACTCAACCAACAATAGTTGGAATAGGGAATTTTGGAATAGACAGCGTCGAATTTTATTCATAAATTTTGAAGCGTAGCAGTATCAGGTGAGGAAGTATTTGCGCAGGAAAAGTATTAGACGCTATGAAGGAATGCACACATTTTAATACAATATAAAATTAAACCAATTAGCTCCTTATTACGATGGGAATAACCTAACGATATTTCAAAAGTGGCACCTACCAATATGGTGTTCGCGCCGGATTCCCCTTCCGTTTCATGCCTTCACACCCCTTGCCGACAAATTCGGCTTATGCTCCATCCTCTCTCTTATATCATCCTAGGCAATAAGGACCTATCAAATCTGTATTTTGAGGCCAATCTTAGGACCAGTGTCGCCAGTCTATTACAATAGTAATTGATCTATTACGTTTTGATCAACTTTAGTACGTTAGTATAATACGTCGCTCACTAAAAAGGTTATTTTATCACATATGCATAGTTTTATAATGTAAATTTTACGTTCTGAATTTCAATTACAGAGCGAACCCAATCCATATAACCTATATTTTTATTCCGAAACTGGCATGAGAACAATTCTATTATGCTTTTATTAAATTTGATACGTTTTTATAGTACTTTTAGTATAAAATAGAAAATTAATTTGGCAACATTGTTCAGGGCTCGGGCGATTATGCACTTTGCAGACGACACAACAAAATGCTTTGAACATGGCCAATTTTCATGTTCGATATTCCTAATATTCTACTCAAAAACTTGTTTGTGTACAAATTTGACTCCAATAGTATTAATTTATTAAAATTGTATCTTTCTTCGCAGTCAAGTTGTTAGCTATTCACAAAGAAACTCCATTTCATATGAAGCGTATTCGTTTTACAGCGGTCGGTTGGTCAT
>JAFFZR010015514.1:0-25606 GCA_018397195.1 Lethrus apterus | reverse complement strand
ATTTAAAAAAATCTAATTATCTGAGTTGGCTCTGAAATGTGATGCGCAATTGTTTTTTTGTGTGAAGCATTGTAATCAGCGGAAAAATCACTGTATCTTTGCTAATTTAACCGACTCTGTAGCTCCAAAAATAACGAAGATAGCAATAGTGCGCAGATAACTTTGAACACCCTGTATACATAAATCCCTAATAAATGGTCTAAAGAATGGAACAAATAAGTACTTAAAATAAAGAAATGAAATAAAATGGGATATTAAATAGAAGTGAAGTGAAAGGTCTGAAAGAGAAAAATGTAAATTTTTATAAATAGACTGAAAAATACAATGGACGAATGAATATATGAAGAAGACAAACAAGGATAAAAACAACATAACAACAATTTCAGAAAATACTTTTTTTCTTTTCCTTTTATTCCCTCTCACCACTTGCTCCAAGTTTTCGAAGAACTTAACCGGACTGAGAGGGAGGGATTTCGTTTGAGGATAAATATGCCCTTGTAACTGACAAGAGAAAATGCAAAACTGAACACACAATAGGCTAAAAATACAATAGTACTAAAAATCAAAATAAATAAAATTTGTTATTGAACATAACCTCACATTAAAAACGTCAGGCAACATGTGTTACAATATAATGAGTAAGAAAATAAAACCAAGAAGAAGATTGATTCAAAAAATTATAAGAAAACCTATGAAAAACCTGTCAGATTTTCCGTGATTCTCTAACCCTTGCAGGAAATGCTGGGCATACCACAAGGAATAAATAAAATAACAACATTTTGTTCTTCATTCTCCTCCAACAATCCACTCTACAATAACTGCCTTAATTCTCCTTTCCATTCCATCTCTTCTACTCTCCTTCCTCATTTGCAACTGTAATTCCAATAAACATAAATTGCATTGTATTAAAAAGTTTGTTGTCGAAATATCACTGACTTGATCGACATGCAATAAGGTAAGATGATGACACAAAGTTCTTACAATCCACACAATTCTTTCTCAAAAAAATATCCCAAATTATAGTAATTGTAAAAATCGTTCCATACACACCTACAATTCTGGTTGTAACTTAACAATTTAAGATCCTTCAAGTGTCAAATTTGACGTTAGTTGACGTCAAAATTTTTGGTAAAATTTCTTACTCTCCAAAGTAACATAATGGCTTTCGTGTGTCCGGCAAAAGAAGAAAGAACCAAAATGGAATTGTGCATGATATCAGACTTAATCGATCAGTTATTAAAAGAATATGAGGATATTTATTGCCAGCCATGCGTACCAAAAGAATTCAGTGAAAGAGTCGTTGGGCTTCACCCTTACAACCCACGTGAACCGTGTGAGTAATTTATGTTATTTATGTAATTTATCGATATTTATTTATTTTTTTGTATAAAATAAAAAGATGTCGAAAGAAACAGGTGCATTTTAACAAAAATGGCCCACATTGTAGATCTTCTCAAAATAGAATATGGAATCAATAACGAAATATGTTGTTCTAGTTGTTTAGGGCAGCAAATATAGTTAAGGTTGGTATTTCTAATGTAGGAAAATATTTTTTATTAATTTTCGATTGTATAGACTCTATGGTGGAAAAATACCCCACTTCGCCAATGAAGGAACATGAAAAGTGCTTATACACAAAGACAAAATACCCAAACTCTTAAATCTAAATATTGTCAAAGATTTTTATAAATTCTTTTAAAATAACTTCGTTTATTTTACTTTCATTCCAATCATAATGATCGAGAAAAAAATGAGTTAGAGGCGGCCTTGATTGAACCTTCTTGGTTGGCAACATTGACTTTGATTAATTAAATAATGACACGACATTGACATGTATGTAATTATTTGTTTTGAAGATTTTGAACTGTACAATAAAAAAAACACCACTTGGAAAATTCATCAATATCATGTCTTTTATTTCTTCTTTTCATTGTTTAGATGGTAAAGTAGCGCCAGTAGAGCCCAATCAGCCAACCACTAAGTATAAAACACACTAGGTGTGCTAGTTGGTACGTCTGGTACATAGACCATGCCTAGTGATATAATTTACAGACTTACAATTACTTAAATAATGTGATTTGGCAAGCGAGATGATGAAAAAGAACTCCTCTCACTGTAGCACCACCGAAGCATTTCACAAATCCCTTAGGATGACCTCAAAACATACCAGAAGGTAGTACAGACAGGAAGGGTGACAATACGAAAAAGAGTAACTATAGCTTGATATTGAATTCCTTCAAAAAGTATTTTTTCCCTTGACATTCACTGTAATTGGTAAGTTCGTTATGCAAAAAAAAAAGATAAGAATCCAACCTCAATGAGTTTGCTACTCAATATATTTCTTTGATGATTCAAAAATCAAAAGAATGTATGGTTTGGGTTCTGGAGTTGGCCACAAGTGCAGGAAGGATCATTAAGGACTTTAATTTTATGTAATTGGACCTCATACGACATAGTATGGTCACAAACTCTCTTGATGAGTATTTCTATTTGTAGAACCAGGGTCTCGACAAAATGATGGGGAAAGAAGTTCCATAAACCTTTACTTCTGGTAGCAGCTTAAATGGATGGATTCTCACAATACTAGGAGCATTATTACAGCCGTTAACTGCTAGTTTCTCTGACCTTTCATTGTCCTTAATGCCACAGTGATCCGAAATCCAGTGAAGAACAATGTGATCAGGTTTAAGTCCAAGAGAAGTTTGCTCAGCTCAGAAAATATAACAACGTTTCTGATATTTCGTTTTTTTATTAATTTTAATGCTGAGAGTGTTGCATATATTTAAGCAGAACATACAGACATATCAGGGGGAAGACCAGCAGCAATAATAACATTTATAGAAGGAATAAAAAAGCCCATTCGAACATTCTTAGGAGATAAATTGGAAGAGTCCGTTAAAACTTGCAATAAGGATAAGAGAACTAGCAAGGATATACTGAATGGCAGTCTTTTTTCTTAAAGTCCTGACTTATACAAAGGTCCACAGAGGTAATACTGATTTATTAAATGGACCTTCTTCCAAAAATTATTTGGTGCCAATTAATTTAATTCAGCGGAAGTCAATGTTGCGAACCAAGAGTGTTCAAGCAAGGCCTACTCCAATTCACTTTTTTCTCGATTATATGGTATAACCCGTACCCCATTAATACCACAAATAAACAATTTAGCAAAAAAAAAGTTAAGAACTAAAAATATGTGCAGAGTCTAGTCGTTTTTCTATTTTTTTATTATCCAATAGTTTTATGTACATTTTCGGTTATTTTGAATGTGAAAAAATTGGGTTGGATTTGAAGAATATTTTTGAACTTTAATTTAATATTTTTTGGTCGAAAATATTACAGTTAACATTTTATGGCCTAGTCTTACATGGTGAATTATACTTACACGTATATTTTCCACTGGATTGAATTATGTGATCAAATTCTGTTGGGTTGATTTGAATCAAAACTAACTTAATTGAAGGCCAACAGAATCAAACCCAACCCAATAAAACCAAATCCAATCACTTTTTCGAAACATAACTGTACTAACGGAATCCAATCCAAATGAATCCAATTAAACCCAAATCGACGCAACACAAAAAAATTCTGTAATTTGATTCCGATTGACCGGCATTACGTAACTTTATGTGTTGCTTAGCAACATACAAAATTTATTTCCTTGTCACCATCACCATGACAGAAAAAAAATAACTTTTGACAATTTTCAAGCGATTCGGTCACACAAATTCAAAATTTCAAGTAAATCAAATAATTCCAAATTCTCGTGAAAATCTATCAATAAAAAAATTCTACATGGCTGTCGACGACATTGAGGAGAAAAAAGATAGGTGTTTCATATGGGAAAACCCCAACAAACAAAAAAACCGAAAAATTGATATAAATATGGAGAAACCCAAGGAAGTCGGAAAAAATGACCAAGCATGTACATGTGCCGACTGTCCATGCCCGTGTTCTCCAGCGAAACCACCACCGCAGAAGACTGTCTGTGAACCTCCCAACGTCATGGTAATAAACACCACACGATAGTCATACTTTCTAATTAATTGATTACAGCTATGCGTTAAAGTACCCAAATGTAACAAAACAAACAAAAACGATAAGAACGAAAGTGAGAAAGCGACGAAATCCAGCGCACTTACGCTCAAACCAACAAAATCAAGAGAATTAAGGGCAAGCATAATGTACGTGGGATGCGACTGCGAAAAAAAAAATGGTCTTCAGGATGACTGTCCGAGGACGGGATGTCATGGTTCACCGGAATGTTTGACCAAACCGAATCCCACTTGTGGGCCAAGCGAGTTCGCTAACGCAAAACATTTGGAAAAGAAATTTCGCAAACGGAAAAATTTAACTGGTGGTGACGCAGCTGGTGGTAATGATGGAACTGGACTACCCGATAGAACATGTGAAGATTATGAATATCGATGTATTCCAGCGTGTTTGCAGTTTACTGAAAACCAAGATCTTTGTCTTCAAATTTAAATCTCAAACTTGTGAGGTTTGGTGATTTGCAATACCCTCTTTGCATCGTTGAACGTATTATGATCTTGTTTCTGTTTTAATAAATGGAATGCCATTAGCAATATATGAATTTAATTAACAAACAAGCTGAGAATTAATTAAAAAGGGATTTTCTTTTAAATGTGGGTTTACATTTGGGTTTAGAATGAATTAAAAAGGGATTTTCTTTTAGGTGTGGGTTTACATTTGGGTTTGGGTTTGGATTTTAGTCTGAGGATATTAAAAATATTAAAATTATAAAAAAATTAATAATCTTTATTGAACCAATAATTAAGATGTTGATTTTTTAGGTAAGTAATAAATCTGCTTTTATAAATTGCATGTGAAAGTTAGCATGCGATCATATGTGCGACAATCTGGGTCAATTCGTTGTTCCAATTTCGCACATCAACGTAGAACGCACAAAATAAAGAAAAAATCCAGTCAATTTCACTTATTACGGCGCTAAATTCACATCTCGCGTGAACTTTCTCATTATGTAACCGAGTTGTTGAACAAAAACGCATCGATTCACGTTTATGTAATTTATTTTATAAAAAAATAATGAACTCAAATGGAAATTTAAGGCGTTAAAGACATTCATCGATTTAAAAATTGAAGGAAATTTTGCGAAAAAAAAATGGGATGGAATTAATTGAGGAGACATTTTTAAAAATAAAAAAAATACCACAAAATATAAATAAGATTATGGTTCACCGATTTAAAAATTTAATGGAATGTACGAAAAAGAATGGGATGGAATTAATTGTAATCTGACAGAAAGTTCAATCCGTAAAAAATAAAAAAAATGTACAAATTGAACAAATTCAAAATGGAATTTCAGATTAAACTTGAAACTCAAAAATTAAAAAATTAAAAAATCAGACTTGTCACTATGAACAAAATAACTGTAATTCCATCATCAAACTAGAGTCGTAATAAATAATTTTTTAACACATTATTTGCATTTAAAAATATTTATATTTAAATAATTACTTTTATAGATGTGTATTTTACCGTCCTCTCCCAAAGAATGAGGTCTGCACCCACCTTGAAGGCAACCATCTTACATTTTGCCAGCAATACGAAGATCAATGTTATAACGTTACAAAAACATGAAAGAAAAATATCAAATGTTATTTTCCAGCCAGCTGTAATTGATACTGAGAAAATTATTACTAATTGGCATTTTGTTTTCATAAAAAAGAAAAGAAATAAAAAGAATAAAGTGAAGAGAAATCTAAAAATACAAGTATGATAAATTCCAATTTGACTTTAAACGTTTAAGCCCTTTTCTTGCCTTCAATAATACAAAAAAGAAAAATCAAAAACAGAATTAATTAATAGAATTCTTCTTGGTATCAATAAATGGTTTAGTGGCTTAGCCACTAGGTCAGTAGTCTCAAGGTCAAGGTTCAAATCTTAGTCACGGTTCTTGGAATTTTATTTCAGAGATGTAGTTTACAATGTTTCTAACTAGTTGGCCTTCTGACCGACTATTCTGATTAGGTTTTCCACGTTCCCCTAATCCATGCAGTGCAGTGTATGCTGGAATAGGTTTCTAACAAATGTAAGTCGATCGTGGCCGTATACCAAAGACCACACTTTGTAATTGGGTTCGACCTGTTGAGGTGGCATACCAGAAAGAGGTTATATAAAAAATAGAAACAATAGAAAAATTTTAAATCAATAAATACTACAAAAAATAATTTATTACTGAAATTTCGAAATGTATAAAATAAAACGGGTGGGAAATTCTTCTCTTTACTTATAATTTAAAAAAAGAAGAGAAAATCAATAAATATTTAAATTGTTAAAATTGTTTTTCGACCATAAAGTGAAAAAGAAATTTTATTTTATGTGCATGGTTGGATTGCATTGGTTCCACTTTTTAATTAAAAATGAATACAATGACGTAAAAAAGAGAATGTGATATTTAATAGCATGAGAAACGTAGGCCAATGAACCCACGAAGATCACAACATTCCAAAATCAAGGAAACAGATTTATGATGTTAAAATATACTAAGAAAAAAGAAAGAAAAGGCAACAGTAAAAAAAATTGCATTATATTTAAATTCCATTGACCCCATATTCAGTAAATAAACTAGAAAAAAAAACACTCTTTAAAAATCATGTCAAATTTTATTGTTAATAAAATGAAAAAATTAAATTATTTTGAAAATTAGAACCCAACCGAACCCATTGGAAATTAGGCCTACCCCTGAAAAAAAACAGAGAAATTTAAACAAAACCATCATGTCAAATTTTATTGTTTCATGGCTAGTTATAATTCTACAAAATTATTTTAAAATTCTCATTTTATTTTAATAGAGTTATAGCTAACCATGCACAACCATAATTTGTTCGTGACAGAAATTTTGTAACCATAAATTTATTCATTTAGAAAAGAACAAAATTAAAAAATAAATTATTTCGAAAATTAGAACCCAACCAAACCCATTGGAAATTAGGACTACCCCTGAAAAAAAAAAACAAAGAAATTCAAACAAAACCATCATGTCAAATTTTATTGTTTCATGGCTAGCTACGATTCTACAAAATTATTTTAAAATTCTCATATTATTTTAATAGAGTTATAGCCATGCATATCCATAATTTTTTCATGGCAGAAATTTTATAACCATAAATTTATTCATTTAGAAAATAACAAAACTAAAAAATTTAATTATTTCGAAAACTAGAACCCAACCAAACCCATTCGAAATTAGGCCTATCCAAGAAAAAAAAAAACAAAAAAATTCTAACAAAACCATCATGTCAAATTTAATTGTTTCATTGCTAGCTAAATTCTCATTTTATTTTAATAAAGTTATAGCTAGCCATGTATAGCCATAATTTTTTCATGGCAGAAATTTTATGACCATAAATTTATTCACTTAGAAAACAATAAAATTAAAAAAATTAATTAATTCGAAAACTAGAACCCAACCGAACCCATTGGAAATTAGACCAACCGCTGAAAAAAAAACAAAGAAATTGAAACAAAACCATCATCACAATTATTTTAAAATTCTCGTTTTATTTTAATAAAATTATAGCTAGCCATGCATAGCCATATTTTTTTCATGGCAGAAAAGAACAAAATTAAAAAAGTAAGATATTTCGAAAATTAGAACACAAACGAACCCATTGGAAATTAGGCCTACCGCTGAAAAAAACAAACCATAATGCCAAATTTCATTGTTTCTTGGCTAGCTATAATTCTATAAAATTAATTTAAAATAAAACATACATTCTTATTTTATTTTAACAAAGTTATAGACAGCCATGGATAACCATAATTATATTCATGGCAGAAAAGAACAAAATTAAAAAATTAAAATATTTTGAAAACTAGACGAAATGGGCATAGGGCATGAAGGGTTTTGAAACAAAACTCTTCGAAATTCATTACATTAAATAAACTAAAGGATGTTCAACCATAACCTATATAACCTATAACTTGTATACACCATTCATTTTTTTTTTTTTTCATTATATTTTGAACGTCGGACTTGCAATTTAGATGTCTCTCAGAAATTTTTCAAAATGGTTAAAATGCCCCACAATATCTGCAAGGTATCATGTGATGTTTTTCAATACATTTTATAACAAACTCTTTTTATTATTTATTCTCTATTGTTTATATTTGTTTAAATTTTAAATTGTACATATTAACTGTGTTCTATTATAGTTTTTCCAAAGAACACATTTTTCAAAATAGAAAAAATTATTTTGAGGAATATAAATAGAATTAAATCTTAATATTTAAGGTTTAACGTTAACAATTTTTTTATTTAAAATTTCATTATTGTGATATCTTACTATACATATACATTTATTTGTGTTACGTATTGTGGCCCAATAAATACCCGCCAAAAACAAAAACAAAAAAAATTCTACAATTTCCAAAACTTAGAAGCGCCATTTAAAAGAAACAAACTCACCTGCACAAACGAAAACACAAATCCCCGGTACGTACTTGACGAACATTTTCATCTTTTATCCGATTCGGCGGGTGTTTCGGCGGTCACAGACAACGAACGACAAACTCACATTAACGTGCGAAAAACAAAAACGAAAAACTTACAAACAATAATACAACACACACCAGCACACTTTATATCATTACATGTCAAAATCGGTCGTCGGGTATTCGGACGAACGTAGAAGCAGCACTGAGTAGAAAGCTCGAACTTTCACCGGGAAAATGGGCGTATTTTCGGGGGCGGTTCGTGGAAAATCACGCCTCCGTCGAAGGGAAACGCAACGACTCGGCGTGTGGAAATTTCAGAAATTTTCCAAAGTACATTTTTTAAACGTGAGGTGTACGCGATCTTATATTCAAAAATCGTTTACTTACATAATGTGTCAGAATTAATTTTTCTACTTACTATTTGTGTATGAAATTTCCAGTTGAATATTTCGATAAAGTTTGCTTGTGTTAAATAATTATTCAAATGAGCAGGAAAAACGTAATGTGGAAATCGACGGAGCTTTTCTTGAAAGGATTGTAGGATTGTACCTACCGATCAATAGTTAAATTCGTGTATATTAAGTATGGGTTTTCTCTGTCCATCTATAAATTCTACTTTCTTCGAAGTAATAAAAGACCTAGAAGAAAGTAGAATTTATAGACGGAAAGAGAAAACCCAGGACAGGAAAACATGGAAAAGAACCGTGGAACAAGCCATGGGCCCACTAGGCCTGAAGAGCTAAACTATGTATACAGGATGATTTTGAAATAAGTACAGATATTTTAACAGGTGATAGCTGATCTTAACACAAACCCAAATCCGCAAAAACGGCGGTCCCATCTTCATTTTAAATTTTTGAAAAATGTCATTTTTTGTATGTGGGCATTTCGGTTCTAAGTACGGTCCTGTGTCCATTTCAATATGTGTCGCGTTGAAAATCAACTTCCTTTAAAGGGAATAACATGAAATGATAATTTGGCGTTATTGTCATATTTTTCTCAAAACTTATATATAGGAGCGTCATTTTTGCATATTTGGGGTTGGGCTATTGTCAACTATCACCTGTTAAAATATCTGTACTTATTTCAGAATCACTCTGTATATATTAAGTATACACGGTTTTTACATTTATATTTCAAAATATAGTTGTATTCAAATATCAGTATTAACTATAAAAAATCTTCTTCTTCTCTTCGCCTCTTTGCCGTTTCCAGCGTCAGTTTGTAGCTCGGTCTTCCTTTTGGTTTATGCATTTTTTCAAGCTGTCCTTTCAATACGTTAAGTTTTTCATTTCTATGATATTTTTTCTTTTTCGTGTGCCAATTTTTTTAATCTGTTGCATCTACCTTTTTCTTCTGCGTTTTTCTCTTTTCGTTTCTTTGTCTCATATATTTTTTTTCCTAATTTATCTAGGCCCATATTAACTGTTTTCTCTCCATCTTTGTGCATATACTTTCCTGTTTCGTTTGCCTTCTCATCTCCTCAGGAAATTCATTTATATTGTTCCTATTTTACTTTTGTGCTTTTCTTGTATAATCCATGTCTCGTCTTTATAATTATCAGTTGACATTTGTTTGTATTTATTTCCATTACCATTTTCCCAATTTCAACTATCCACGTGTTTAATAGTCTCTGCATCTGTTCATTAACTAGTTTTATTTTTTTGATTGCTTCTATCACCTCTTCCAAATTAATAATGTCTAGATGTTCTTCCGGTTTTGCTGTTCTTGGTCTTCCTCCATTTTTTCCTGATTTTCGTTACTGCCTTTAAATTTATCCGTTCAGTATTCCTTCCATGTTTCCACCGTTTGTGTTGCTTTTTAATTCCCCGTTCTTGTTTCTAATGTTTTGGATTTCTTTACTTTTATAGCCCTTTACTGCTCTTATTGTATTCCAAAAAAAAATTGTTATTGTTTGAGTTTTTTTTTTCCTTTTTTATTATATTTCGTTGTCTATTAAAATTTATTTTATCTTCTGCTTTTCTTGTTATCATATATTTTTTTCCAGGCTTTTCTTTCACTTTTTTTCTTATCTCGTTATTCCACCATCTACTTGCTGTCCTTTGTAAGTTAATTGTTTTTACCCCGCAGACATTTCCTGTTACTCTAGATAGTTTCCTTAAAGTACGATCATTTATTATGTTTTGTTGTTTTTGTTTTCCTAATTTTCCCAATTTCCATTTCTTCCTGGTATTTTATTTTATTTTGTTGTTTTTTTGTTTCAATCTGTGAATTGCGATTTTGCTGTATTTCTTGTTTGCCTTTATTTTATTAGTTCATGTAGTTTTATTTCCATGGCAGTTATCTGTGATTTGTGTCTAGTTCTGCTTTTCTTATTATCTTTAGCTCTTTTATGAATCTTTACAGATTCCTCGTGTATATCATGTAGTCGATATTATACTTTCTGCGTCACGTTCCTCCGTTCAAAATGTATATTTCTCTTCCATTGATTGATACCAGAAGGTATTTCCAATTAGTAGGTCATTTATTCACCATTTTTTAAAAAATCAAAAATTGAATAGAAATTATACACAGTGGGATTGAAGTATGGAATATTAAAGAAAAAGCGAACTCAGCCAGTGTTTTAAAAAACGGAATCCGATAGTGGTTTTTCTACCCTTTATTACCGTACAAAAAAAAATCATAAGTTTGCACTAAAAAAATTCTGAGAAAAATCGATCTGAAAATTTAATTATCCTAGATAACAAATAATTCAAACCATGAACGGTACGTAACTTTCTTGTTGAAGTATCTTTCGTTTTTACCTTACAAGCTTTGTAGCGTATTGAATAATCAAGATACCATGATAATAATAGTAATAATAATGTTCAACTTGATATTTCTCAGAATTTTTTTTATGCAACCTTTTTTTTGCACGGTCATAAAGTGTAGATAAATCACTATCGGATTCCACTAAAAAAATGTATGTTGTCATTTAAAGTTTTTGTGATGACGTCATAACTATAAAACAAATGAAAGTCGGCAGGTGAATCGTACATATTAATGTGTATTTTTAAAAAATAAAATCGACCTGTTTCAGCGTTTACTTACTTTAATCCCACACTGTATAATACCTCGGATGATGGATTAAGTCAATCTATATAGGTTTCACATTATGTCTGGTTTGATTAGATTGTTTAGGCTGGAATTCAATCAGTTAGGGTTTAAAGTCTAGGGATTAAGGGTTTTAAGATAAAGTTGGATTAAATTTAAGTTCAAGTAAGTCTTTCGTTAAAAATTTAAGGACCTTTTGTTTAAATACATATTTCATTTCATATTCGGCAGTTATCACTTTTCGTGAAAACCCTATAAGATTAATGAATTTTAAGGTTTTCCTGGAAAACTTTTCAATAAAAGTACAAAGCGCCACACACAACGCATCATCACCTGGAAAACAATTAAATAATGAGTTTGGAAAAAAAAAGAGATGAAAGTCATTTTTTCTCCGCTAGGTATTCCTATTTGACCACCTTAGATTTATTAATCAATAGTAACATAAAAAAATCACATAGCATAGAGCACACTGTTAAATAACAGTGAAGAAATAATTTAAAAAATATCAAATCCATAAAAGCTTAAATGAAGGATACACTTTTTCTATTCCATATGTGTAAATATTTCCAAATTCCAAGGTCTAAAAGGAGGGCAAAATGAAAGGACCAACCATGGCTGCCATCATGGTTATCTAGAAAATGAAATATTTTAATCAAAAGTACAAAAAAAAAACCGAAGATATTTCGGGAGTTTGGTACGCATTTATGGACCTTAAACTTATTTATAATTATTGGTTTCCTAACACACACTTTTTAAGACAATCTACAACACAAATGCAAATTTTCATAATGGGTCTTTAAATCACATTCTGACAGCGCTTACTGATCGAAAAGCACTGTTTATACAACAAATGTATTAAAGTTTATTTTCGGAGGAAACGATGATATAAACTTGAACAATATGCTTGAAATCGTGTAAAGCATCGAGTAACGCTTTGTTACCATTTATATGTAAATTTAAATTAGACATTTTCTAGACGAACAAAACACACATCTTCAAAGAAACATAACTTGAATTAACTATCGGTGTTTTCAATTTAATTTTTCCATGAAAATTGAAAATAGGTTTCTATGTTGATTTACGACCACTTTGACGAGAAGAATTTTTGGGCAGTTTTCTTTGTTGACATTTTTTCCCTAATGAACTATTTAGTATAATATAGATTTTATTTTTCATTGCACAAAATGCTTTACGCATAGCAAACATCCCTAAGAAAAAAAAATGTTCGGATACAAATTTGTAATTATTGCAAAAATATCTCTCAAAATTAAATTGACAAAACAGTTTTTAATAAATGTCATTCGGGCTAAGAACATGCGACAGCACGCAAATCTAAATTCTCCACGACATCATCATAGTCGGACAATTACTGCATTTTAATGTATAGGGATTAGTAAAGATTACTAAATGATAGGGTTGTTCTCTCCCCCATTCTAATAGACTAATGCACCGATGTTCGCAAAGACTCGTTTATTACGGAGCTATATTTACACCGAACTTGCAACAAGTTGTAGTTCCCCCAGAACATTGACGAATAATCGTAAATAACAACGACAGTTATTTTATGGCCGAGTATCACGCCATGCAATTGCCGAAATGATAAAAATAATAATTATAACTGAAAATCGATATTTCATATTAAAATTTAATTATGTACAAGCATTAGCGTCGCGATTCAAGGTTGATATATTTAGTTGAGGCGCTTAAAATACAATTAGAACGTCATGGCCAGTGGCGTAGCGAGCTTAACTCGCGCTCGGGGCACAATACCTTTTTAGCGCCCCCCCCACACACACACACACACATTCGAAAACCATATAATATTATATGTAAAATATACTCGCAAATTAATAAATAAATAAAGTCATAGGCTCAAGCTAGGCTTTAAATTTGAGACAAAAAATGTAATTGAGAAAACAAGACGGACCATTTGGCGCCCCTTTGTGAGTAGCGCCCGGGGCATGCTGCCACTCCTTGCCCCCCTCGCTACGCCACTGGTCATGGCCGGTTATATTTCGTAATTTAATCACTTTTATGTTCTAAGTTATAAGGACTTTAAATTTACAATGTCACAAAATAGGACTTGAACCTTAGACCTTGAAATTACCTTGATTATTATTATTATAATTAAAAGTTTAAAATAAAGATAGAGCCTTATAGAAAGTAAAAATCTCTTTCAACGACAAAGGGATGGAGCTAATGCGGAAAATAAAACGTAAATAAAATTGGAAGAATTTTGTCTTAAATCGATGGAAAGAAGGCGATTTTTTAAATTTTTGTATTGTGAACTCAGCGAGTCTTCTCAATTATTGTATGATTGGTTTAGTGGCTTAGTTTAGTAGGCTATCTCATGGTCTAGGGTTCAAATCCTCGATGATACACTGATCACTGATAAAAATTAGGAATGTTTTTGACTTTGATTTGGTTTCCTTTCGCCTGATGACTTTCATTAGGTTTTCCAAGTCTCCATAGTCCTTACTATAAATATTGGAATATGTTGGAATTTTTGTAAGATGATCACGTTCGCAGCAGTCCCTCTCAGCCTTGATATGTTCTGATAAAAACTTAGGGTATAATAAAAGAGGGAAAACAACAAGAAAAGGAATAAATACATCACCATTCATTGAACTTAAAATATATGCGATCAACCACACAATTTTTTTTAAGTTGTGGTTAACACAGGAGAAAATAAAAGAATCTTCTTCTCCATTTTTGCCATACCAGGGCGTTGGAAGAAAATAAAAGAACAATAATAATAATAATATGCATGCAGAAATTTTTTCCAAGTGCTTTCTTTTAAGATTTGTTTTGTTTTTGTTGTCATTTTTTTACAGAAAATTGGAGGATATTTAGAGAGAGAGAGAAGAAATGATCTAATTTGATGATTTCTTTGTATCATTTAAACTGTTAAAATTCTTATCTTGTTCTTGATCACCACCGTCAAAATTTAATCTCATCTGCGATGCTTCGCAAGAAAAGGCGTAAAAATTCTTAGATCCATCCTGCCATAGTCAAAACCAATCAAAATCAAAATATCAAAAAATATTCTTAAAATTATTAAAAATTAAAAACACGAAGACACATGAAAATCGCATAAGAAGTACACAAATTGCTTTGTAATTATTTTTCAAAATAAATCAACCAATCCACACATCGTTGAAACATGAAAAAAATGTTATGATCGGTGTATTTAAAATAAGCAATTAGTATGCATATTACAGAAATCAATAAATTTGAAACGTGCAGAAAAAATACCCCAATAATGTGGAAAATTTGTATTTTTTCATGTAAGCGAGTCATAAAGAAAAACTCTCATATTTTTAAAAATTGTTTTTCATGAAGCAGTTAGAGGCCTTGCCTGTACGTTTCCTTCCATTTAACCAACTGCTCTCTATTTCTTGTTGTTTACGAGATACAATGGTGAGCAAATTAAATGAAACAGCCTGTATGTAAAAGGTATCAACTATATAAAAAATATATATATATTTAATAAACTTTGTATATAAACAACTCTTTATATATTTTTTTTTTGAAAAACATAAATTTGTTGTACAAGTAGGTATACTCCCAGCAGATCTGTACATTAAAAACAAAAACATAACGGTATCAAGGTATGTATCGCCTTTTTTTCATCAAAAACGAAGTCAACTTAATTTTCCATTCGGAATACGGCGGATACCTCAACGATTGAAATAGTTCCCCCAAAAATCCAAAATTTTTACTCAAAACCGGTTTTTTGTGCGTGAAAAGGTCGAAACTATGACGGCCATGATACGCACCCATTCCGCTGTTTCCAACACCGCCAAACGGTAAATTTTCGCAAACGGCGTGCATGATGGTGTCGTTGACGGTAACGCCGCCACTGGACGTCGAATCCAAAATGGCTTTGATGACTTTCCTCTTTTTTGAAAATACATACAAAGCTAACGGTTTTTCGCGCTCGTTTATAAAATCTATTGCTTCTTCGGAACAATCAACGTTCATAATTGGCAAAATCGGGCCAAAGATTTCATCGACCATGATCGGGTCGTTAGCATTTACGTCGATAACAATCGTTGGACTTATGTAACGATCTTCACGATCATACGTACCACCAATGGCGATATTCGCGTTTTTTATTAAACTTACCAATCGTTCGAAATTTCTATCGTTTATGATGCGACTAAAATGGCGGGATTTTTGAGGGTCGTTGCCGTAAAATCCCTTGAGGATTTTTTGAGCTTTACATAGGAATTTTTCCTCCACTTTTTTGGTGCATAAAACGTAGTCTGGGGCGATGCATGTTTGTCCAGCGTTAAGAAATTTACCCCAAAGTACCCTTTTTACAGTTAGGTTCATGTCGGCGGATTCATCTATGTAAACGGGGCTTTTCCCACCCAATTCGAGCGTTGTCGGAGTTAAGTGTTTGGCGGCGGCTGTGTGGACGATTTTTCCCACCCCCGGTGATCCGGTGAAAAAAATATAATCAAAGCGTTCTTTGAGTAATTCGGTTGTTTCGGGCACACCTCCCGTATAAACCTGATAGCATTCCTCATCTAAATATTGTGGAATTGTGGACACCACGTAGTCGGCTACATTTTGTGATATTTCGGATGGTTTGATGATGACGCAATTTCCGGCGGCGAGGGCACCGGCGAGGGGCAAAAGCGTCAGTTGTAGCGGATAATTCCAAGCTCCCATTATCAAAACGACGCCATAAGGTTCGTTTCTCAATTTGACGCCATCGAAAAAATTCACCAGCGGTTTCGTTGGATATTGTGGTTTGGTATATGCTTCGAAATTGTATAGGATGTTCCGGACGTCGTTCTTCAGAAAGTTTATTTCTGTCAAATAACTTTCCTGTTTGGGTTTGCGCAGGTCTTCATAGAGAACTTTCACCATTTCCTTTTGGGTGTTCTCGTACATGCAATACAGTTTTTCGAGTTGTTTTTTCCTGAACTTCAGACTTCGCGTACGTCCGGTGTTGAATGCCGTTCTTGCACATGCGACGTAGTCGGTTGCGTTTTGTTGGACATTTTGCCCAAGTCGTTGATTTTGATGAAAATATTGAATTTGAGTTCGACGACAAGCAAAAAGAACGGGGATTTTGATTTTCAGGTTAAAAGTCATTTTTGACTTTTGTCAGCATAATTTTGCCGACTGAATCATCACTTTAATACAATAGATGTTTGTTTTTTTAGGTTCAACATGTGAATCCCATAAAAATTAAGATTAGGTAATAAACAGACTTGAGTAATTTTAAAGATATCTGAGAAAAAGTTCCTTTAAAAAAAGACGCAGAGGACACAGAGGATAGGCAAATAAAACAGGTGGGAGATTCGACTCCTAAGGAAAAATAATAAAATTACATTCCTTTATTGAAAAATGTGTTTCTAGTAAGTTTAGTTTTTAAATTAACATCTATATTTCATTGCAGTTTGAATTGGGACAAAGTCCTCAGTCTCTTGACCTGTCATAAGAATCTATATATATTTTTCTTTGATTTAAACATCATAATTAATGCTCACTAGGATTTTTCCTTATATATTGTATGTATATTTTCTGTGAAAATTTGGTTTGAAATTTTTCAAAAATCATTATCATATAGTCGAATTTAACAAACTGTATTTTTCACCATAAAACTTTTGCACATAAAATAAAATAAATAATTGACTTTCTACAAAAATCAAAATAAAATAAGGGCATCATTGTGAGCTTCTATTTCTATCTTCTCTTCTGGTTCCTTATTAACGAGATACTGTCTGACTGCCAAAATAACAATGGACGAAATATAAAAAACAAGCGCCACTAGATTTAACCTAAAAAAATAATTAATTAATAGACATGGAGAAGATTCAGTCAATAACATTACCAATACGAGTAACCTAAGGTCGCATATCCGTCCGAAGATCCATCCCCCGTAATGGTTTCCAAGATACAGACATTTTTTACCAAAGTTACACCAAAATGGCCACCCCAAAGCAAGACGACCAATAAACTGCATCCACAAGCGATTCCATTATAAATGTAAAGTCCGAAAATATTGAACCAAATTTCGACAGGATTTGCTGCAGCATTCCAAACGGACAGACCAGTTGAAACCAAGCCAGCCAGACTAGATATCACCAAAAATATAATCGTTGATAACCATACACCTGAATTTATGAATTGGCGTTCGCTATCTACAAAGTTAATAAACAAAAGTTGCTGGCAAGTTATAAAATTTCAAACTAAATATGTTTAAAAAATTGAACTAACCTGTAGCTCTAGAAGCAGGTATTCTGGAATCTTTACTAGTGATGGATGTTCTTGCAACTTTTGGACAATTTGTATCAAAACTTATGGCTTCTCCAGCTGTAAGGTCTGCCAGTGCGTTTTTTCGGTCGTCGCCTGTGTTGCCACAAAGCATCGCGCAAGAATTTTCCCCAAAATCGCACGTCACTAAAAAATAGTAATTGTTTCAAAATCAATTCGTGCACATAAATCAAAAGGTCTTGCAACTAAAATGCGATTATATTTATATTACATTAATCGTTGCTTAATTTAATAATAATTATATACAGGGTGTCTCAAAACTGACGCCCGTGCATTCTGGATGTGACTCAGGGGGCTAGAATAAATTGAAAATTAAGAGTGGAAAATTGAATCCGTTGGATTTTTTTCTAGGGATTTTTAAAAGAAAACGTTTACCGCGAATCTGTTGTGGATCCTGAAGATGTAGTAGCTCGTATTCATGTTTGCCTTGAAGTAGGAGGCGATCTGTTTGAACATCTTTTGTGACGAATTTGTTTTATAAGTTATTGTTAAAAACTTTAAATATTAAATGTTACATTTTAGTTTTTCATTAATAACGAAGGACAATCGGCAAATTTTCCACTCTTAAGTTTCAATTTGTTCTAGCCCCCTGAGTCACATCCCGAATGCACGGGCGTCAGTTTTGAGACACCCTGTATAAAATATCTTTGATTATAAAAGTGAAGTAATTTTAAATGAAACCTTTACGCAAAAACGGCAGTTCAGATTTCACGTTACGCCGGATAAAAATTATAAATTTAAAATGAAGATTTACGTTTCTTATAATTTTTGCCTGTTAAATTTATTCGACTAATTTCTGTTTTGTAAAAAAAATATTTTCCTCATATAAGATTTTTTAATTTTTCATACGAAAAGTCATAAAAATATATTAACTCACTTGTAAGTTCGTAGTACTCTATGCTAGCAAGTATACGTTCATAAGTTCCACTAAAGAGGCCATATTTCACATTTCCTAGTTTGCTATCTAACAGAATGTCTGTGGCCACCCAAGCTTCAGTTCCCAAAGCAACAAAAGAAAGTATCACAGCAATACCAGATGTGAAAAAGGTAGCAAAAATAAATTCTCGTTTTGTCTTAACCATCATGTACTTAATTATTTTCACTTTACTTTGGTAACATGGTCACACACCTTTGACTATAGAAATTCGATAAATATTTCGGTATCGCTTGATAAAGCTTATCATCGAATTATCTTACTATCTATTGTTCGCATACTTTAATATATTAATCAGTGAATTGTTTATAGAATTGGTGCAATTTAATTTTATCGTTATCGTAATTCAATATGAAAATGAATCAATACTAATTTACGTTGTGTACATTACGTATACATATATGCAACGTTGAACATTTTTTTAAACGTTTATGAGTGTATATATATATATATATATATATTGTCATGTTTTATAACAATTTATCGAACAAAATGATTTAACCTGATGAAGAACTTTTCAATCACACCTTGTATGTATATAAATCAAAATACAATATATACTAATATATTCTACAAAGCAATTATACGTGGTTTATATGGAAGAACACATTTATAAATGTCATCAAACGTTGATACGAGTTTATGTATGAATGGGAGGAAATCCACATGATAAAAATAATTGCGAATGCAAATTTTATTTTCGATTACACCTTGTATGTAAATATAAACATGGAAAATACAGGCTTGCCAACATATTTACGCGTGATTGAAAAAGTCATTTATTAAATAATATTTTCGAATTTATAATTTATGTTAATCGAATTAAAGTGTTGATTTTTGCAATCAATGATAATACAGTAGAATATTATAGGAAATATAATTTTAAAAATGAATCTTTTTTGTTGGCGTTATTGATTAGTAAATGTCAAAACGCTCTCAAAACAAAGTGTTGTGTTTATTTCAGTTTATTTGTTACAAACAATTAATGCATTAGTTTCTGATGGCAGTAGTTCAGAATTATTTGCCAGGCGATCCTCTACTTATTGATAAAATTGTATACGAATTGAAATCGCAAGGTATATTCGATCAGTTTCGAAAAGAATGTATATCAGACGTGGATACAAAACCAGCTTATCAGAATTTAAGGCAAAGGGTAGAAGGCAGCGTTACCGGATTCTTAAGCAAACAAACATGGAGTAATGACATGAATAAAAATCAACTTCGAGAAATGTTGCGGAAAAATATATACGAGTAAGTAAGTTCCTCATAGACATATTTAAATTATTTAAGCATTTCTGACGTTTTAGATCTGGATTTCTGGAGACTGGCGTCGAACGTATTGTTGATCAAGTTGTAAATCCTAAAATAAATTCGGTTTTTTTACCTAAAGTAACCGAAGTAGTTTATAAATTTTTCGGTATACAAAAACTCAGTAATGACAAAAGCAAATCTGAATCGTATAAATCTAGCTTCAGTTCTGATAACTTGTTACCGACGGATCTCGAAGCTGTTTCACCTGAATCAGAATCGATGGATAAGAGGCATGATATAAGTAACGATTCTCAAAATCTCGATGAAAGTAAAGTGGATGAGGATGAATCACCACCGTTTGAGCCAATTCAAGAACAAACTACGTATTTGCCACAAGAAGAAAATTCTGTGGATTCACATTTATCAGGTTTCTCAGGTAATCTTTCGTTTCACACATAAACACATTTTAAATAAGGTTTGTTCCAAGAAACAATTTCAAGTGGTTTCAGATTTTTTCAATTACAGTTGTAACTAACTTCAACCAAGTGTAATTGAATGTTATTGGTCGATGAAATCTCAAACCAATTGAAACTGTTTTTTCAAGCAAACCTGATGTCACAGATGTTTCTACACAATGACAGTTACAATAAACGCATTTATTGTAGGTCTTGCAAGTCATGATTCAAATCACAGCAACGAATTATCAAAACAAATTCAAATGGAAGTGTCAAACCAAGATTCGATGTTATCTAAACAAAGTTCAGATGGGCATCTTTCAATTGTTATTTCAGATGAAAACGAAACTAAGGTAGAAAACTGTGAAGATTCAAAATCTTCGAAAACTAACGATTCTAATTCTAAAAGTCTCGAATTATCCCAAGATAATTTAAACAAAAGTCCTATGAAACAAGATAAGAAATCAGATCATAAGTCTGATGATAAATCAAAAAGTGAGAAATGTAAAAGTCATGACAAACACCGATCAAGGCATGATAGTAAATCAGATAGTAAGGATCGAAAAGATGACAAAGATCGCAAATCTGAACGTGATAGAAAAGATAAGCACATTTCGAAAGATCGTGATAAAAGTAAAGATAACAAAGAAAGAAAGGACAGTAGGAGTAATTCAAAAAGTGAGAGTAAGGATTCTAAATCGGATAAAGATAGAGAAAAGGGCGATAAAGACAAACGCAGAAGTTCAAGCACTCGCCACAGCAGCAGTAGCAGAGATAAAAGTAGTTCAAAAAAGGATTCTTCTACAAAAGATAAAGATCATTATGAAAGTACAAATAAGTCAAAATCCTCCAGCAACCGAGATCAGAAAGATTCAAAATCGAAAGGTGATTCTAAACATTCGAAACATGATTCAAAGTCAGATAAAAACAAAAAAGATGATAAGCACCATTCGAAAAGTGAGAAACACAGTTCAAGTTCTAAGAGTAAAGATAAAAAAGATATAAAAAAAGACAAAAAGGAAAATAAAGACGACCAGTGTAGCTCTAAAAAACGCTATGATCGCAGATCAACTGATAGAGATTCAAACGATGGACAGCCAGGCTTAAAAAGCTCATCAAGTTCGTTCGATTCGTATATGTCATCACAAACACAAAATAAAAGCCAGGATTCTTCAAATTCGAATTCTAATTCAAATAGTGGATCTGGTGAATCAGGTAACTCCGATTCATTAGAAGAAGAAACGAAAGTAACACTAAATGAACGTGTTGAATATAAGGATGAAATATCAATTAACACTGAAATGCAATCTGCACCGATTTTAAAATTAATCAAGCCAAAGTTTGCTTCGAATATACATGAAGCAAGACGCTTAATGAAAATTCGAAGACAACTGCATAAAATTGAGAAACAAAATGTGTTGGAACTTACAAATGCATTGTATGCAAAAAATAAATTTGTTATTCAAGAAGATGTTTCAAAAATTACTAACGAGCCAGATAGAAAAAGTGATCACAAACTAAAAACGGACGCATTAACTACACCGATTAAGGTTGAAATTGCAGAATGTGAGGATGTTCCAAAAGAAAAAATCCCTGAACCTATTTCTCCACCGTTAAAAACTGCTGTTGTAAGTGCTGCCAGTTGGGATGCGTTAGAGGCAAAATTAAATCAGGGCATGGATTATTCGACATGTTATGATGTACCAGACACGCCAGAAAAGAATGAATTACAAGTAATAAATGGTGATGATTGTTTATATTTTACTGAATCTACTTCACCGAAAACAGAACGTTACGTAAAATTTGTTAAAGATATAATGAGTAAATTGCAAGACCAAGTCAAATCTTTCAACAAAGTCTCGCCAAACAATCAAGAATGTAAATGTGATTTATCTGAAGGTAAAGTTCGTAAGAGTCTATCAAAAAATTCGATAAAAAGAAAAATTACTGATATTCAGTCTGATGTACGGAATAATAACAAGAAATTTCATCATATTGAAGGTATGTATTCAAAGTTTTGTTTCTGGAATATTTTATCGTTTTAAATTTTATTATACAGAATGAGTCATTGGTGTGTCGGGCTTCTATCATTTGAAATAAAGCATACATTTATAGACAAACGTTTTTAGAGCTTTACACTTTAAAATTATTTTCAGCTATACAGGATGTTTTGCTACCCGATGTAGCATTTTTTTATTTTTTTTTTTAATTGTTGTCAAAAATATACAGAGTGTAGAGTGTAAGGCTCTAAAGGGTAAACAACTTTTGTCTATAAACAATGCTCTATTTCAAATGATAAGAGAGATATAGAAGCCGGACATCCAAATGACTCACCCCGTATAATAAGGTAATTATGTATGAAACTTCTTGCTGTGTAAATTAGTATACATTTTATGGACTATAGCTAAGTTTTTATTTTGTTTTCAATATTATTCCAAATTCAGTTAGTTTATTATTAATATAATTACAAAATACTATTGTTAAAATATTGACATATTTTAGTTCATGAAAATTTTTCACTGCCATTAAGTCCCGCTGAAAGCGATAAATCCATCGATAAAAAATCAGATTCATCAGAATCGTCCGAAAAATCGATGAGAAAATCCGAAATTGAATCCATTGTAAAACAAAAACGAATTAAAGGTACGTTTCAAATAGTTGTCTTTTAGAATTAGTACAGTGTTTAATCTTTAGCTAAAACGCAAAGATATTCGAACGAAGACCTGTACAAGCCACGACCGCTCTTCAGTGGTTCAAGACGTAGAACGGGGAGAAATTTGGGTGTTGACTGATATTTACTTTCATCTTTATCTACCATTTACTTGTGAGATACCCTTAGATAAATATTTTTATATATATATAGGTATACATATATTAATTGATACCGATGTAATAAATTAAGTTTACATTATTTTTATGTCAACATGGAGCATGTACCTAAAGATTTACGGTAAAGACGAATTAAAATCAAAAATAATTAGTAGGTCTAAATTTTTTCATCTTTATAATCCGATTCTGTCAAATTATTTCCTAAATCAGTCCTAAATAGTGAACTCATTTATTTTTGTATATTTATTAATTTCTGTTTCATCTATGAATAATGATTAGTTGAAGAGTTGGTACAGTGTACAGAGTGAGCAAATTTCGATGTTTTCATGGGGAATTTCGATAACCATAAGAGATACAGAAAAATTGCCCTACCATCCTCGATCGCTTTTTTGGAGAAAAATTCAATGGTGAAAACCATCGTCTTTTGTTTTCGAGTTATGGGCAAAAATTCGATTTTTTCAGTTTTCGCTTTATGGCTATATCTTGCTTATTTGGAAAAAGGAAGGAAAATGTCCACGTTCTTCAGGCACTTTTTTGACAAGAATGCAGGCGTTGTTAGTTTTTTGAAAAAGTTCTCCAAATTTGAGTGACAAAGTTATATAATTTTTATATGGAACTCATAGTTGGCTGTGGCTTAACTAAAAAAAAAAAGAAACCCCTTTTCAACAATATATAACATGTAAGGTCAATTTTTATTTCTCATAGAGATTTTATTAAAAATTCATACTATAAACTCCAATCTAAAAAATTCAATTCAGGTATTTTGTAAAAAGGAATTATCGCTTCCTTTTAATGAGATACACACTAATTAAACTTAATAACGTGATCCATGCTATCGATATTAATATTCCATTCAAAACTTCTAAATTTTCAGCACTCCATCCTTTTTTAATAACATTTCTCAATGATGTTATTGGTACGGTAAACGGTAAACATTTTGATATGTATCGTAAAATGACAGGTTGTCCTTCTAATGGCCACACCAAACCTACGAAAATTAATTTAAGAACGTTTCTTTATGGTATTAACAATATTTACCACAAAGAACGATCATGGGATAAAAACTGCCTGTCGTAACTATATTGGCCATATTGTGGTTATCACTAACTACCGATACCCAAAATCCTAAAAATTACAGACATTGTAATTTGAAACAAGCTTTAACGTGTATGGTTACCGAAACACATTCCGCACAATCCTTGCAGCATGACCAAAACCGTAATCAAAAATATGCTTCCGATGTATTCTGTTTTATAAACCACAAATGTGATTATCATAATTTCGATTACTTGAAAGCAAATTAAAACGAATTGTGTGAAAAAATGTGTTATCATGATCTCTAGCGAGGAAACTCCAGCCACTATTGATCTATCCCAAACACCTTCTAAACGATCAGTTATTATGATCGATGACGTCATTGTCGTTCCCATAAAAAACATTATTCTAAAAAAATTATACGTAAATAATTTTATTCCATTAGATGGAATACTCACGTTAATAAAACTCCCGGTGTCATGAATACTCTATAAGTTTCTTTGTCGTTTCCGTGTTCGTAATTGAATCTTAGGGGAAGTTCGCCAAACTTCTCAAACAGGTTGCAATCGGTGACCAAATTTTTTTGAAAATCGACGTACTTGGACAACAATTTGAATTTGATTGTTGAACCGATTTGACGATCTAAAAGGTACAGTTAAATTTTGCTTAAGTATTGAATTGAACTTACTCGACATATCCAACCAGACTTTAATCTGACTTAGATCGAGCGATTCGTTATCGATGCTCGTACCCAAGTGAAGACGACTTTCGTAAGATTCGGTGAAGTTATGGGCAAAATACATCACGCCAACAACATTTCCATGTTTGATGTTGTCGATTGCGTTGTTGAGGTCTTCAAAGTATACCTGGAATATACATGCACAGATGTATACAGCGTGGGCCACTTAAGCGTATTTCCTCGATAACTCCATTGCTGTTAGAGATACGAAAAAATATTCAAAATAAAAGTTATTTGGATTTATAAGTTGCACATTTTAAAAATATTTTTAAGGTTGGTTATACGGGATGTCCCCAAAAGGTCTGTACAAAATAATAACACATATTCCTGAGGCCAAAATAGAACGATTTAACCCAACTTACTTTTCAAAGTTGCTTCGTTTAGCCGCTAGAGGGATACAAATTTCCTGAAAAGAAATCGTTTTTTCGAGAAAACTTTATAACGCTTTTCGCGATTGGGACCAAATTTGGTATGTGGATTTGTACTGAAAGAAAGCATTATTTGGCATGTTATTTTCTCTTCTGCCTGTTTTGT
>JAFFZR010015513.1:0-23124 GCA_018397195.1 Lethrus apterus | reverse complement strand
AATGAAAGAAAACCTAACACAATACAAAAATCGTAAAAAATCCAACATAATCCAATTCCATCCAATCGAAATGAAAAATTTATTAAATGCATGAAATAAGTAATCATCGTGGGTCGATTTGTAACATTGAAAATGATGGAAAGATTACGAAAAAATGAAAGAAAACCTAACACAATACAAAAATCGTAAAAAATCCAACATAATCCAATTCCATCCAATCGAAATGAAAAATTTATTAAATGCATGAAATAAGTAATCATCGTGGGTCGATTTGTAACATTGAAAATGATGGAAAGATTACGAAAAAATGAAAGAAAACCTAACACAATCGAACACAATCCAAAAATCGCAAAAAATCCAACCCAATCCAATTCCACCTAATCGAAATAAAAACAATTGAAATCAAGATTTTTTTGATATTTGTTTTACATCTGCGTTAAGTTAACATAATCAACCTAACCTAATCCAATCAACTAGCCAACCTAACCTAATATAACCAACTAACCTAATCCAATCTAATCGAAAAACTAAGCAACTAATCTAATCCAAACTAATCCAAAAATTAACCAACTAACTTAACCAACATAATCCAAAAACTAACCAATCAAACATAATCCAATCAACCTAAACTAATCCAACTAACCAATCAACCGAATCTAATCCAACAAAATCGCTCCAGAAAGTTGACCTCAAACCAAGAAAATTAATTTAGATGCAAGAAAATTTGACCTAAACATAAGAATCTGTCCCAAAACCCTACAGTCTCAAACCTAAAAAACTAACAAATTCTGAAAAACCGTCTTAATCCCAATAAATTCTCTTAAATCCAAGAAACCGTTCTAAATCCAATAAACTCTCCTTAATCCTAACTTTCTTGAGCCGAAGAAACTGTCCTAAACGGTAAATGTCCTAAATCCAAAACGAAGAAACTGTCTTAAACAGAAAAAAGTACTGTAAATCCAAGGAAAAGTCTTACACCTAACAAACTGTATTAAACCCAGGAAACTGTTCGAAACCAGAAAATTGTCCTAAATTCAAGAAACTCTCTTGAGCCAAAGAAACGGTCCTAAACCCAAGAAACCAGTCGTAAACCCAAGAAACTGTTTGAAACCCTAAAAACCGACCGAAACCAAGAAATTATCCTAAACACAAAACTATCCTAAACCCAAGAAACTGTTCTAAACCCAAGAAACTGTCTTAAATCCAAGAAACTTTCATAAGCCGTAAATGCTGATAAACCCAAAAAATCGTCCTAAACACAAAAAAAACTGTCCTAAACCCACGAAACAGCGCGAAATCCAAGAAACTATCGTAAAGTGTGGAAACTGTTTTTTGCGAAAAAAAAAACACTTTCCTCAAGACAAGGAACTGTTCGAAACTCAAAAAGACTATCCTAAACCTAAAAATCTGTTATAAACCCACGAAACGGTCTTAAGCCCAAAAAACTGTCTTAAATTCAAGAAACTTTTTGAAACCCAAAAATACCGTCCTAAGCCCAAGGAACTGTCCTAAATTCGAGAAACTTTCTTAAACCGAAGAAACTGTCTTAAACTCAGGAAATAATCCTAAACGGAAGAAATTGTCTTAAACCCAAGAAACTGTCACGAAGTCGTTTAAATTCTAAGAAACTGTCCTAAACACAACTGTCCTAATACCAAGAAACTGTCCTAAACGCAAAAAACTGTCCTCAAACCAAGTAATTGTCATAAACCCAAGAAATGTCTGTCAAATTTTAAATCACATCGCTTTTTGTAAAGTTATTGCTGTTATCGACAGCTAATAATAATTTCAACAGTTATTTTTTTTCAATATATAAGTTAGCCGTGGGCAACTGTGGATAAAATAAGAAGTCAGAATAATGATAACTTAACTGTTGAATTAGGTTGCGCTCAATTAAAATTTGTTAGGTTGGGTTGGGTTTGGGCAACTGCTGTTGTCGACAGCTAATAATAGTTCAACAATTTTTTGTGTGTTAACTGTGGGCAACTGTGGGCAAAACAATAAGTAAAAATCATGATAATTTAGCTGTTGAATTAGCTTAGGTTTAATTAAAATGTGTTAGGTTGGGTTGGGTTTAGGCAACTGTTGTTGTCGACTGCTAATAATAATTCAACAATTACTTTTTTGTTAAGTTAACTGTGGGCAACTGTGGGCAAAACAAGAAGTAAGAATAATAATAATTTATCTGTGAAATTAAATTGGGTTAGGTAGGCAGTATAATGGGTAGGACATATTTTAGAGATGGAAAGGAGAGGTGGAGGAAGACGTGGATGCACATTGCACAGAGGAAGGGTAAAGCAAGAGACAAGAAAAGGTAGAAAAATACGCTACATTTTAATTAAAAAAAAAAGAAATGTTTTAAAAACTTCGAAAATCAAAATTTTAATGGGCGCAGTCGGTAGGATTCGCCAATGAATATATTCCAGACGAAGTTCCCATGACTTTCTGCAATGTTGTCGATTGAGATAATTTTCAAAACGTCAAGTCTAAGCATTTTATCAAAAGTTAAAATTAATTAAAATTAATTATAATTTATTATAATTAGTAACATACATTCATAAGAATGAAAAAGATAAATTCCTGTATAAAAAAAGGGAATATTCGGATGTTTTTCAAAACAATGACAAATCAATTTTTCGCAATCGAATCAAACACGCAATAAAAACTATATATGGCCATATTAAATATATTATTATTATTATTATTATTATTAATTTTTCTCTTTGTTGTCTAATTATTATTGTTATTTTTTTTATTATTATTAAATGCCTACTGTATCCAAGAGTTTAGAAGGCTTACTGAAGCTATTTTAGAGTTTGAAAATTTCCCTTTTTGATTAAATAACTCATTATTTTCGAATGGAACACCCTGTATTTTATCATTTGTTTGTGTTCCTTATTGTATTATCATTTATTGATGTTAAGGGTTCCTACGTCTAAAGTTCATAATATTTTCAACATTTTTTAATGTATTATTTTCAGTACTTTCAATTAAAAATTATTTTATTTATCACTATTTTTTATTTTTATTAAAAAAAAAACAAACAAACAATGATGTGACATTAAAACATTAAACAATCAAATTCACATTCCAATTATCTTCGTTTCTATCTCTCCACCGATAGATGGATCATTTTCAAAATAAACTGCTGAATTGACGATAACCTCGCTCACAACAGCTGTACTGACGACGGGTAAAAACCCCGAAACTAACGTCAGTCTACGGATGTGAGCGTTCATTGCAGGTTAAGCTTAAGAAAAAAAAAACACAATCCAAAGCGAAAAACCCACGAACAAATGAAGCTAAAACCTCAAATAAATAATATATTTTTTTAGTCACACTTTCTTAGATCGTAATTACAATAAAACTCATAAATTCAATGCTTGTATTTATTTATTTAATTACCCACAACCATTTGCTTATTCATTATTGCATCGACGACTTCGTACACAGACATTGTCTTCTAGTTCAATTTTTGTGACGGTTGCTTTTGTGGCCCGTGTGATGGCTCCGAGCGTGAGCTTTGGTGTTATGACGTTCGTGTTGGTGGAATGAGGATGGATCTTTACGGTCTAAAAAAAAATTAATCAATTCTGATTTCAAGCAAAATGTACGAAAATACGTGAGATACTTGAATTATTTGACGCACGAGCTGGACTTTCATTAGTCGCTCACATCCGAAGACTAACGTTGGTTTCTGGGTTATTACCCGTCGTCAGTACAGCTCTTGCGAGCGATTAATGCAACCAGGCACAGCAATGTAATTTTCAACTAATGCACAACGCCACCTATAAGCATCTATAGCCAAACGCCGACTGGTGCCTTACGGCTCTCACCAATAGGTGGCGCCGTGCATTCATTGCTGAATAGTCTACAAATTAAGGCGTTGAAGCCTTGATTTATTTTTTTTTAAAGAAACTTGATGGGGATATGTGATGATACACACCGAATTCATCTTCTTCGAAATCTGGGCCATGTGGACGAACCGGACGCCCTGTACTTTCACCTGGACCATATTCATTGCATCCGTCATATCGTTTGACTTCTCCATCGTATTCTTCGTTGTGTTCTGAGAGAAAAAAAAAAATGAGAAAAAAATTTCTCATTAGTGTTTTCCATTGAAAACAGACGAATTTTCTGTTAAGATTAACAGTCGTCAAACTGACAGTTGACACCTTCAGTTTAATAATAATTGACAAGTTGTCAATCTAATTCGAAATTAATTGTCGATTTGGCTATTTACGTCGAAAAGTATTAATTTAACAGCTTTAACTGACAGAGTTTCGATTGAAATTAACAGCTGTCAAACTGACAGTAAACAATTTCGATTTAAAAATAATTAACAACTTCTAATTGGAAATTAATTGTCGATTCGGGAATTTAAGTTGAAAATTATAAAGTTGACAACTTTAAGTGACAGAGTTTCGGTTGAAATTAACGGTTGTCAAACTGACAGTTGACAGTTTCGATGTGAAAGTTGAAATTTGACAATCTAATTAGAAATGAGTATTCAATCTCACGACTGAAGCTGGCAACTGTCAAGTTGATAGCTTTAACTGATATATTGTCTGTTAAAATTAACAATCGTCAAACTGACAGTTGACAGTTTAGATTAGAAAATAATTAACAAGTTTACATTATATTTAGAAATTAATTGTCGATTTGTCAATTTTTGTTGAAAACTATCAAGTTGACAGCGTTTTCTGTTGAAAACAGACAAATTGTCCGTTGAAATTAACAGTCGTCAAACTGACAGTTGACACTTTCAATTTAAAAATAATTAATAAGTTGTAAATCTAATTCGAAATTAATTGTCGATTTGGCTATTTATGTCGAAAACTATCAATTCAACAGCTTTAAGTGACAGATTTTCGATTGAAATTAACAGTCGTCAAACTGATAGTTTCAATTTAAAAATAATTACCAAGTTCTAATGGGAACTGAATTGTCGATTCGGGAATTTAAGTTGAAAATTATCAAGTTAAGAATTTTGATTGATAGAGTTTTGGTTAAAATTAACAGTTGACAGTTTCGACGTGAAAGTAATTAACAAGTTGACAATCTAATTAGAAATTAAAATTCGATCTAGTCAAGTTGGTAGCTTTAACTGATAAATTGTCTGTTTTCTACTGAAAACAGACAAATTTTCTGTTGAAATTAACAGTCGTCAAACTGACAGTTGACACTTTCAATTTAAAAATAATTAACAAGTTGCCATTTTAATCAGAAATTAATTGTCGATTTGCCGATTCAAGCTGAAAACCATCAAGTTTGCAGCTTTAACAGTTTAACAGTTGGTTAAAATAAAAATTGTCAAACTGACATGACAGTTTTGGTTCAAAAATAATTAACAATTTGACATGTTAATTAGAAATTAATCGTTGATTTGGGATTTTAAGTTGAAAACTATTTAGTTGACAGCTTCATCTGATAAATTTTCGGTTGAAATTAATTGTTGTCAAACTGACAGTTGACAGTTTTGATTTAAAAATAATTAACAAGTTGGCATTTTAATTAAAAATTAATTGTCGATTTGACGATTCAAGCTGAAAACCGTCAAGTTTGCAGCTTTAACAGACAGTGTGTTGGTTAAAATAAAAATTGTCAAACTGACATGTTAGTTTTGATTCGAAAATAATTAACAATTTGTCATGCTAATTAGAAATTAATCGTTGATTTGGGGTTTTAAGTTGAAAACTATTTAGTTGACAGCTTCATCTGATAAATTTTCGGTTGAAATTAATTGTCGTCAAACTGACAGTTGACAGTTTTGATTTAAAAATAATTAACAAGTTGGCATTTTAATTAAAAATTAATTGTCGATTTGACGATTCAAGCTGAAAACCATCAAGTTGGCAGCTTAAACAGGCAGTCTGTTGGTTAAAATAAAAATTGTCAAACTGACAGTTGACAGTTTTGATTTGAAAATAATTAACTATTCGACATGCTAATTAGAAATTAATCGTTGATTTGGGGTTTTAAGTTGAAAATTATTTAGTTGACAGCTTCAGCTGATAAATTTTCGTTTGAAATTAATTGTCGCCAAACTGACAGTTGACAGTTTTGATTTAAAAAATAATTAAGTCGACATTCTAATTAGAAATTAATTGTCTATTTGGCAATTCAAGCTGAAAACCATCAAGTTGACAGCTTCAACTAACAAATTTTCGATTAAAATTGACAGCTGTCAAACTGATATTTGACAATTTTGATTTGAAAGTAAGCTTCGATGGGAATTAATCGTTTAATTATTTTAATAAAGTACGTACCACGACCATGTCTGTGTTTAGCTTTTCCGGCCGATTCTGCAAAAGAAGTCATTTTTAGTGTATTTATTTTTTCAAAACGCCGAACAATAATAGCCAATAAATTGTGACAAATTTTTTTCTAGAAATATGAACCTACAATATTATGTTAAATAAAAAAAAAGTACAAAATACAAAGGTAGAAATATTGTGAAGTTGAATATGAGAAAGTTAATTAAAGTGTTGATCTACCATTTTTGCGGATTTAAGTTTAACATACAAATTTATTAAAACAAATTTTTGAACTTGTACATCAAATTAATAAAAAACTTACTCATCAATATATTTAATTAATTAATAATTAATGAATAAATAAATTAAATAACAATTATGGAAATAAGGAAACTTACCAGCATCGTAGATGGCCACGAAGCACAGTATTACCAAAACAACTGCGATTTTAGCCATGTTGGATGTTTTTCAAAGTGAGGGTCTTCAAATCGATCGTCTTTATATACGAAAAAATTGTTGGAAAAAATCTCATTAAAAATAATTGACGGACGTTTATTTTTTGTTAATTGTGGAAAAAGAAATTCCGAATGGGCTAAATTAATGTGGGAATCGGAATAATTAAGTTTGACTCATTATGGTGTTGATCAGGAAAATTTTCGTCAATTTTTTGAATTTTCCACTGGCTGTTTATTAAAAACAAAATTTCTTGGTTTCTTCGCCTCGATTGTTTTTCTGTTCTCTTCAATGTATTTATTTCTTCCTTTTTAATTTTATCCATCTTCCCATCGGTACTAAGAGTTACATTTTTTTCTAATTTGTTACCCTTTAATTCTTTAATTCTTTCAATTCTCTTAAAAAAATGTCGTCAAATTCATCTTTTTTTTCAAACACTAATATTTAAATTTTTCTTCCTTTCAGTATTTCTGGTTAATTCTTCGTTTAATTCGTCAACTTTTCCAACTTCTAATTAACTTTTTCTTCATTTTCTTTTTTCGATTTATACTTTTTTCCAGGTTTTCCGAAAATCCTCCATTCTTTATTTTCTTCAAACACTTGGTCTTCTCCTTATCTAATTTATTATGTATTACTGACTTTTACTTATTTCTAACATAAAATTGTCGTGTTGTCTTGTTTGTTCATGTTAAGTTTATTCTCTTCTTGATTATTCTTTGTTGCTTTGGAGTTTCTTTTGTTGCCAGAGCTAAATCGCGCCACACACTTCAGCAGTCGTCAAAAATGTTATGGAATATGGAACACATGGAGAAAATTAAAAATGTGTTACACAAATTTTTTTTTTACAAAATATTTTGCAAATATATTTTCACAGTTTTCAAACATTTTGACAGAAACCGATTAGAAGAAATTTTAAAGAATTCCAGCAGTACTGAAAATTTTTTATCGAAAAAATTTAAAAAGCTCGTCGCAATTTGTGTGCTTTTTTTTCGAAATATTTTTCTAATACATAGACATATTTCAAACATTTTGACGTAAACTGTGTAAAGCTCAAATTATTAATGAATTCCAGCAGTCCTGAAAAATGTCTACAAATTTATCACAAACATCGAAAAAATTTTAAATGCTCGACACAATTTGTACTTGTCAATTTTTAAATATTTTGACAGAAACGGCTTGCATCTCAAAATATAAAAAAAATGCTAGTCCTAAAAATGTCAAAAATTTAAAAAGCTCGGCACAATATCTATGTTTTTTTTTTAAAAGACTCAAATATTAAGGAAATCCAGCAGTCCTGAAAAATATTATCGAAAATAACAAGAAAATTGAAAATGCTAGACACAATTTATAATAAGTGTTTTTTCAAAATATTTTGACAGAAAAGGCATCGAAAAATGCCAGCAGTCCTGAAAATGTCAAAGAGGTTACCGGAAACATCGAAAAAACGTTAAATGCTCGACAAAATTTGTACTTTTTTCAAAATATTTTGCAAATACATTCTGATTCAAAATTTTGAAAAGAACAGCTTATAGCTCAAAATATTAAACAATGTCGAAAAAATGTCAAAAAATTATTGAAAACGAAAAAATTTAAAATGTTCCACACAATTTGTAAGTTGCAGTATTTTGCGAATACATTTTGACAATTTTAAATATTTTGACATAAACGGCTTAAAGTTCAAAATTCGAATTAATTAAAAAAAAAACAATTACATTTTCTATCGCCTTTCGCCCTTTCTTTTCTATTGCTTCTTGTCGCCCCCTCACATCTCCAATTAAACGTTTGCGGAAGTCTTTCTTTGTATATCTTCCAACTTGTCTCTTTTATCCTTGTATCTGTCCACCATTGGCGTACCCAGCGAGGTACAGGGGCGGTGTTTGGGGGGGGCTGCTATAATTTTAGGTAGTTTTGAGGACGTTAAGTGTATCAAATAATTGGCGAAGAATTTTAATATTGAATGTGTATCGTTTTTTGTTTTGTTAATTAAATTTCTTTTCGAATTTTTTTTTAAACTTTCTCTCAATCGTAAGTTTTCACTCGAAATGAAAAATAAATTACAGACATTTATTTATACATTTATTTATTTGCCCGTCACAATAATTACCAACTAACAATGATATGATGAGAATAACTCAAAAGTTAAGTCGTTTTTCACTTCGATGTTTTTTTCGGGACGTTGTTCTTATGTTTCCATAAACGTTTCGATGGATTCTTACGCCGCACACGGGCTGAATTATGGACGAATTTAATACATTTTAAAAATATTACAAAAAAAAAATTATTTATTTAATTAAAAAGCCTTCATCACCTTTAACGATTAAATCACTTTTTCCAACATGATCAACTGGACCGTTTTCTTCAGCTGCGTTTTCTTGTGTTTCGGATTCGTCACTTTTTGAGAAAAGCATAATCAAGTCCATTAGTTCATTAATTATTGAAGTGTTAAACTTTTGCTTTGGCGTTTGTATCTCACGTGCTTCGGAATTACGTCCTAGAAGAAACAAATATAAACATTAGCTTATTAAACATTGGCCTTATGTTCTAGAATTTGTCAGTCGAGTTAGAATTGTTCGACGACAAGGACGAAGAAAGAAAAAGAACTGGATATATTTAAATTTTATTATTTTTTTTTCATAGAATGTTGCAACAACATTTAAGATTTTAAAACCAGAAGGATGTAGAAGATAAAAAAGGACATGAATTAGCAGCGCATGAAATATTTCTATAATAGTTTGATGATAAAAAGAAGAAAAAAGAAGAATATTTTGTAATTATTATTATTATTATTTATCTCATAGAATATTGCAACAATATTAATGTAAGAATTGCCCTGTGGTGGTGTTTTACATCCCTTAATTATTTAATTAAACTCGACTTGTAACTAACATGTACGATAAATTTCAAGACTCATAAGCGCGTTAATTCTGTGGGTTTTACTGTAGCGGTTTACTGGCGAGCGTGCAAAGCCCGAAACCAGTCATACGCCCCACGGCGATCTTATATTTTTACCTAACAAGCACCCTTAAATCGAACACTTCAAGTTAAATATTTATCGATTCAGCTGCCACCATAACCCGGTAGACCGATTTAAATAGTAGTTAAGGTCTTTTTTTTATAATAATTAAAAAAATCAAAATACCAACTGATAATAATAATAATAGAAATTTGTAGATATTTAGTATACTTACCTTTATGTTCACTGACGTTAGCTGTAAAAGATATATTTTAATTAAATTCTTCAATTATTTGTAATTTTTTCTAAAAATAAAAATAATAAAAATTTGCATTGACAAATGAAAATTCTACAGTCTTCTGAATAAATTAATGAAATTTACCAGCATGGGAAAGGGGTGGAAAGAAAATGGCGCACAGGATTCCCAACAAAATGGTAGGCTTGGCCATTTGGATATTAACCGAAGTGAAGATTGCCACGTTGAATGGGTTTATGTACGAAATAAATAATTGAAAAACGGGCTCATTAAAATAATTTAATATAATTATCGCATACGACGTTGTTTGATAATATTCGCCAACAATTAGAAAATATCAATAAATTTTTGTAAATAACAAGGCACTGAGCGTTTCGTGAGATTATTACTTTTTATGGATGTATTTTGTGTGTTTTGAACATAAAGTGTATTATTATTGTTATTATTATTACTGTTTTAATTTCTTAATTGGTATCGGTACCCTTTCTCACTTACTAATTCTTCATCATGCGATTGTCCTATTTTCTTGTCTACACAATTCCTTCCAGCGTTGTTGCCTTACCTGTTTTCACGTTATACTCAAAATCAATGTTAACCCTTATCTGCGTAATTTCCTTCCTTATTTTTTCTTTTCATTGTTTGCTACATTCGAGAGCAGAAGCGAGTCTAGACTCTTCACAACTTCAATCATCTTCCATTAAATTCCACCGTTCTTTTCACAACCCCTTCTCTAGATCTTTTTTCACACCACACGCTTTCTTTATTTCCCTAAATATTTCTTCTTCACCTACGCCTTTTTCTCCTCGTTTCCGGCTCAGCCCATTAAACCCTTCCAGTAACTGATTTGTACTCGTACTTTCGTTTTCTTTATCTTTGTCTTTATTAGACCAACCATTTCGAAGCTCTTCCCTTTCCTTTGTATCCATTTCCTCTTTTTTTTTTCAAAATCCTATATATCATTCAAACCATTTATAAAATGAAATCTTGGAAAATTGAGTCCCAAAAAATAATCGTTTATAATCAGTAATCAGTGAATGAATGTCATGATAAAAGGAAAATTAAGGAAAATTGTAATGATGATGATGATCTTGGATGACCTTCAATTTTGCAATCACAAAAATATTTTGCGAATAAAATTTTATTTCAATTTTTTACATTTTGTAAGAAATGTTAAATGCTTTTTACAGTTTATTTCTAACGATTATTATATATTTCATGATTATTATATTTTCCATGATTATTATGTATTTCTTCTATTGTATGGTAGTTTCAGGGGTGCGGACGTTGAGTGGTAATATAAGGCATCGGCTGGAAATTTAATCGCAGTTAGTGTATCATTCTTCAGACCTAAAATCAAAAAGGCAAAGAGATGAGATCTTGTAGAGTAACTTCTTGCAAATTGCAAATTCTTGCTAAATTTTAAAGTTTTATAATTTTACTGATTATTATTATTATCATCATTATTATTAATTAAAGGCAGAAAAATATCTCCATTGAAAGGTACTTACGATTTAAAAGAGCTAGTACTCTGTCGTTCTCGTGCTGCCTTCTTGCACCATTTCCATCTACATGCTTGTTTGCAATTTTCCGTTTAATTCTAGCAACTCCTCGACCAGATTCTAAAAAAATATAAAAAATTAAAAATCTTCGAATCCTTCTAATCATCAAGAAAACAATTGTTAACGGAAAAAATTATTCAAAAAAGATCCTACCAACAACGGCCAAGTTCAACAAAAGGCAAAGTACCAATAAATTAAATGCAATTTTTAACATTTTTTTTTTGACTTTGTCCTCTCGACGATCGTTTATAAATGAGTAATTTTGCAAAAATTATTAAAATGCCTTGTACATAAAAACAATAACAATTCCAAGGAAAGACAAAAGAATGTTTATTCGTAAATAAATATTTTGTGACTTGCATTTGACATCTGACGGATAACAAAATTTTTAACATTTTTACACAAACAGCATTTTTTCCTTGTAATCTTTTTTTTATTTCCTATCTTGCCCTGTCGTCACTTCTCCCTCCCCCACATCTTTAATCTGGAATTATTTTGAAAAGAAAGTGGCTGGATTCATGGGATTAAGAGAAGAAAAACGAACGAAAAAAAAAAAAAACAAAAAGAAAGAGAACAAATTATCCTTGTTTTCCAATTTCCCCTTGTTCCTTTTGATATTGTCTACTTGCTCTAAATAGTCTAAATCATACTCAAACAGAATAGTAAAACTTTCGTCCTTTTTTCATTTTTTTTTTTAATATAATTTATCTTCTTTTTCCTTTCAAATTAATCATCCACTAACAGTTTACGTTATTTACGTTTTTCTGTTTAAATCCCTTCCCTGGTTCCTCCATCTGTAGAATTCTTCCCTCATCAAATGGTCTTCAAGTCTTCAAGCCTTCTAATTTTTTTCCTTGTCTCTTTGACCCACAAGGACAACTTCTCAAGGATCGTTGATTAGCCTTCTAACCTATTATAACCGCATTATCTGAATCTACTAACGCTCCCAATTATCTTTCCACGAACTATACTACCCCATTCTTTCCAGCGTTAAATGTTGGGAAGGACCCAACATTTAATCCTTATTATTAAGTTTTTTTGCTTTTTTTTCTTGTTTCTTCAAATTGTCCTCCAATTTTCCCAACCTGTTTTTGCGTACATGTTCCGCTTTGTTCCTTCGTTTATTTGTATGTGATCCCTTGACTCCACCTTATTTTCCGTAATTCCTGTATTAAATCTTCTCTTTATTTATCGTTTTTTTCTATCTTTGCAATTTGCCTTCATTTCCTCAACATTGACTACGATGCAAGTGGTTTGCACCTGAATCATAGTTTTATCTCCCTGCGTCTTCAAAATTCAAATGCAATTTTGAATGGTTTGTGGTGCGTTGGATTGAAAAGAAATGAGTTGGGATAAGTTGGATTGAGCTAGATTTGAAGATTTTCGTATTGATATGTTTCTAAAAATTTTAATTTTTAATGAAGAATTAGAAAACTGTTCGGGAAAGGAAATATTTCGAAAATTGTCATTAAAGAGAAAAAAAAATCATTTTTATTTAATTCTTTTTTCGATATATCTTTCGATTTCTTCTATGTGTTTATTTCGATGTTTTCGGATAGTTTATAGTTCTTTGGATTTTGTTGGGTCGATTTTGGTTAGGTTGGGTTGATTGTCTGGAATAGCCAATGAAAAACAATTGTCCAAATAAATTTTCAATTTTTATTAAAAAAAAAACGTATTTCTGGTTTTTCAAAAATTATATTTTGGAAGGTGTTTTGAACCTATCGGTAACTTATTGCCCATGGCGAGGTGATTCATCTTGATGGTGATTTGATTCATCCCTATGGTGGCGCGATTCATTTCCATGGTGACTTGATTCGCGTCCATGGCCACGTAATCTCTTCCCATGGTGACGCGATTCATGCCCATGGTGATTTGTTTCATGCCGATGCTGACGTGATCCAACCCCATGGCGACGTGATCCTTCCCCATGGCGACGTGATTCTTCCCCATGGTGACGTGACTTACCCCCGTGGTGACGTGATTCACTCGATTTTTGTGCGCTTACATGCCTCTTTGCATTGGTGACTCGTCGATGGGCTTTAGATCGTAATTTATGGCGCGGGTGTCTTGATAAATGACCGTGTCTTTCAATATCCGAATCTGAAAATAAAAATTTTATTATACGAACATGTTTTCTTGTATATGTTTGAATTCCATTTACTTATATATAACTACGTCATTTACCTCCTCCCCTGGATCAGGCATTGGTAACCAGCGCTGTATCCTTACGAATTTAGAGATATAAGACTCAATGCAATCGAGCATTGGACACGCACAACAATACTACTGTGTTAGCTGTATCTACAGTGAGGACAAAAAGTAAGGAATATTTAAAATAAAACCGTTTTTTTTAAAAAACGCTGAACCAGGTCGATTTTTGATTTCAAAAATACACATTAATATGTGCGATTCATCTTCCGACTTTCATTTGTTTTGTAGTTATAACGTCATCACAAAAAAAAATAAATGACAACATAGATTTTTTTTGTGGAATCCGATAGTGATTTTTCTACCCTTTATGAACGTTCAAAAAAAATCACAAGATTGAATAAAAAAAATTCTGAGAAAAATCCATCTGAAAATTTAACGTTGATATTATCCTAGATAACAAATAATTCAGACCATGAACGGTACGTAACTTTCTTGTTGAAGTGCCTTCCGTTTTTATCATAAAACCTTCGTAGCGTATTGAATAATCAAGATACCATGATAATAATAGTAATAATAATGTTCAGCTCGATTTTTCTCAGAATTTTTTTTATGCAACCTTATGATTTTTTTTCACGGTCGTAAAGGGTAGAAAAATCACTATCGGATTCCACTAAAAAAATGTATGTTGTCATTTAAATTTTTTGTGATGACGTCATAACTACAAAACAAATTAAAGTCGGCAGGTGAAACGCACGTATTAATGTGTATTTTTAAAAAATAAAATCGACCTGTTTCAGCGTTTTTTAAAGAACCGGTTGAGTTCGCTTTTTTTAAAAATATTTCATACTTTAATCCCACCCAACATTAAATTTTCAGCTCGATTTTTCTCAGAATTTTTTTATGCAACCTTATGATTTTTTTGCATGGTCATAAAGGGTAGAAAAATCACTATCGGATTCCACAAAAAAAATCTATGTAGTCATTTATTTTTTTTTGTGATGACGTGATAACTACAAAACAAATGACAGTCGGAAGATGAATCGCACATATTAATGTGTATTTTTGAAATCAAAAATCGACCTGTTTCAGCGTCTTTTAAAAAACCGGTTGAGTTCGTTTTTATTTTAAATATTCCTTACTTTTTGTCCTCACTGTATACTAAACAAAACAGTAGTGGGGAATACCCGGTTGTGGACTTTCCTACCTCACTCCCTCCCGGCCACGCCCAACGACAGATATATCTGTTCAAAGCTTTTCAAAAGCTTTACAGTAGTTTAAACATTTTCAAAGTTGTTCGAAAGCCGTTTAACGCTGCTTGTCTGTCGTTGGATTTGGTCGCGAACAAGTAGAGGGTGGGGGATCCAAAATCGGCTGTTCCCTACTACTCAAGACAGCATGTCGTAGCAAACAAAATCCAACTTGTTATCCTGAAAATCCTTTGCTTTGTTTTCCTTCCACAATTAAATGGTCTCTTTTGGTCACCGTTACTAACTGGTATGTATTAGGCTTTTTACTATCGTCGCCTTTTATTTAGCATGACGTTTTTTTTTTTTCATTCTTAACGTCGATTTTAAATTTACAGTGAAATCCTTGCGTGTACTAGTTCGAACCAGTAATGAACGTGAGCATGTCAAAACACTAGCATGCCCCATCGCCGTAAGAGAACACGGTTTGGACACCTTTTTTTTATATCGTACCAATCACCAATTTCTTAGCAGTAGCTATTGGCCCGGATCTCTATTTCTCTCTATGTACGTTTTCTGTGTCTGCTCCACGCTCATCTTCAGTAACAAATCTTTTTTTTCCTTCAAATCGCTTGTGATCGTCGATCGACGGTTACAAGTTGATTTGCAAGTCCGCGCACGTTTTAAAGTCGTTTGCTTCGAAATGACGTAGGTGGTCGCCGTCGTTACGTTTGGCCGGTGAGGGTGGACAGTTGGCCGAATTCATAGATGGGTTGGGACCCGGACAACTCGTCGGAAGACAAGTTTTAGGAGCACCCGCATTAGGTGACATACAATTATCCTTGTGTTACCAAAAAGGATTTCTCGAAGTTGAAGTTATACGAGCTAGAGGGTTGCAAGCCAGACCTGGATCTAAAGTACTACCAGGTAAGTGACCAATAAGTCGCCATTAAAATTTGTTGAATTGTCTTTTTTCCAAGCACCTTACGTCAAAGTCTACTTGGTCAATGGGAAAAAATGCATAGCAAAGGCGAAAACATCAACGGCAAGACGAACCCTCGATCCGTTATATCAACAACAACTAGCGTTTAGGGAACCATTTCAAGGCTGTGTTCTTCAGGTAACGATCAATTTTTGAAAATTCATCCTCATCGTTTTTAATTTTAGGTTACCGTTTGGGGCGACTACGGTCGCATCGAAGGGAAAAAGGTGTTCATGGGCGTCGCCCAAATAATGCTCGACGACCTGAACTTGAGCAACATCGTCATAGGGTGGTACAAACTGTTCGGAACGACATCCCTGGTTAGTGGACCACCATCTCTAGGCCTATCGCGTCGTAGTTCAATGGCTAGTCTAGATTCCCTCAAGCTCTAACCATATCATCACATCTTTTCGATCATTCGCGCCATCACGCACGCAAAATCGCATACATTTCGCGCTTTTTTCGCAAAAATCACGATTCCATGTAGATGAAGCTTGCGCGCGCCACGTTTCTTCGGGACGTCACTTAGGTACGCCTTTTGATGTTTTCACCCCATGCATTCATTATGGCTTTTTGCATGATTTAGTATTTTTATACGTATTTAATTTTGCATCTGAGAAATAGGTCCTTAATTAGACCAGTATGGAATTTTCGTTACGGACTTACGGATTATCACAAATCATAATTTTAAGAAGAAAGGTTCTTAAACATAAATGTTACTCTTTTATCATGCTATTCACAGTATTTATTGTTAATATTTGTAGTAAATTTGGATTGTTTATTATAAGGATATTGACTAGCTTGAGCTCGCCGAGCTTGTTTACGTACGCTCCGAAATTCCCTATAGACCAACTAATTTTTTTTTGTTTATGTTGATCAATTTTCACTTCTTACTAATTGACCTGTTTGTCAGATATGACATACCTGCTTGTTTATTTATATCCTTGAACGTATATTTTCTAGTTTTCCTTTTCATTCTTTTTCCACCTTTTCTCTCCCAAGTTTAGATTGATCAAAGTCGGACTATTTTTTTATGATTTACATAAATAGGAAAATTAGACTCACATTGTATCTTTGCCATCATATTTAAGTCAGACGTAATGACATAATCCAGAAGTTCTCAAACGTTTTCAAATTTTTAAAAAATTAAATTATTTTTTTTACATTATTTTTTCTTTTTGCAGTGAACGTTGAAAGTAAATATATTCAATTCAGGAGAAAATATTAAAAGACATTTTAGCAAGTGATACTATTATTATTGTAAGGAAATTATGACGCCCCTCAGCAATCGAAGAATTTTCGAACGAAAAGAAGAAATCCTCTTTGCGATTCGAATATTGATCGTTTGATGATCGGTAATACTACGAAACAAACTGAATATATCATAGTATTCGGTTATGGTATAATCGTTATACTATAAACCTTATGGTGCATAATATTTATAAAATGAATATAGCAAGACATAGAAGACAACTAGAGAAAACACATTTAGTGTAAAGAAGTGGATCGTGTAGATTTTCCAGCGCACATGTATAGTTAAATATAAATCATATCCAAGTATATATTATATGATATGAATATATACAGGAAGGCTCGAAATTCACGTTCAATAAACGTATGGTTTTATGTTAAATGATTGGTTTTGTATTTAAAAATTATTTAAATTTTTATGATTCATTAATTAACATAAAAACAAAAGTGATTTCCGCGCCTCCCTGGATAGAGATGCTTCATTGGAATTGATAATTGCTTTTTTACTTGACAAAAACAGAACTTTAAAAAATTAACAAAGATTAGATCGTGTTAATAAACAATGTAAATTATAATATAATGAATTAGAAAATGTATATGAACGTTCATTGTAAAATATTAAAAAAAAAAATGTATTATTTAAACTGAAACTTCATTGTTAAATTGCATGTGATAACATTTTTATGTTGGCTGTTTTTAAATTACCCGCTTGACGACGTCACTACGCATCAAACAAAACAACTGAAACTCACCGAAAAACAATTGAAGTATGTTTCGTCGTGATGTGGCGACCAGATGTCGCTTACCTATATATTGATGTAAAATGATTTTAAAAAATTATAATTGTCGAAGTGGGTGATTTTTGTATTTTGTAAGTAAATATGGTTTTGTACAGTGTGATACGCAAACCCGTTGTAAATATAAACAGGGTAATTTCGTGTTTAAAAATTTATCACCACATTATGTAGGGCTCCATCTAGCGACGAGTTACATCAACATACCGATAAAAGAATTGATGTCACGGCGCTCGCCGCTAGATGGAGCAGTGCATCAGTCAAAAGCATCGTCGTGTTTGCAAAAAAAAAATACATTATATTTGATTGTTTTTGTTGAAAATGTTAAGGGGCACACATGTATTTTTTTATAGATGATTACTATTACCCTGTTTATATAAAACATACGTCAATTGTTACATTTAGCATTTATTTTTAAAATAAATATATTGAGCCAAAATTGCTTCGGTAAAAAAAATCCTTATATTCATAAAAAACGCGCATATTTGACATTATTGTATATATATTTTTTCCACGCGATTGAAAACTATGTAATACAGCATACAGTTCAAAGTTGATTTCAAACCTTCATCAAGAAAAAAAACCCTAACAATAGTTAGATTTTATACGCAAATTACTATATATATATATGTATATACCGTGCGATAAACGGTAAAGCTGTGTATAAAAGAAAATGTAAGATATATGCCCCTTTGTTTTAAACCTTCATTATTAAATATAATTCAAATTTAAACGAAAATTAAATGATAAACGCATGCGACACTTTCGGCTTCTGAACTGTATGAATGTAAGGCTGCTGCGACCGCTGCATATCATTGGAAAGTGTCGAGGAAAGCGTCCAGGTTTATGTCCGTCTTAAACGTTCACTTTGACTGATGTATCCATTCTACCCAAGCCCACGGGCATGACAATAAATAAATGATCTATGAGAGTGTTTTATTTCTTTAGTTGGATGGTTCTGGCCTGGAACTAATCGATTGAAGATGGCGCTTCAATAAACGAAACCAGATCCAGATCTTAACCAAAACATTAAACCACAAAAACGGCAGTTCTACGTTCATAAATATTAGCGTACGGCCCTGCAAAATCATTGAACTCACAAATCATTCACTTTGAAAGATGATTGAAATGATCCTTGAAAAATATTTCATAAATAATACACATAGTTATTTAATTTAATTTAATTTAAACGATTATAAAATGTTTTATTGCTAGAGGCTTTAATTTAAACGTCAAGTTAAATCTTCTAAACACATAAAAGGTTGAACATATTGAGAAAAATGAGGTGGGACTTCACATGCGATTTGTCCACCTATTAAAAAATCCCACGAGCCGCCACTGATTTCACTAGCCAAAATTTTTGCCCAATAAAAAATTTATTGCTACATAATTTCGTATCCCCAATTCGACTAAACCCATTAGATAAAAAAAAAAATTAACCGACCACACACGAACAACGACGATCTTTATATTTAATACGAAGCTCCAATAATTGCATTATCAAGTCTTTGAATTGGGACGAATTTGCGCAATCGTTTTGCAATTTAGATTGCAGTTTGTGCAATCTTGGCGGTTACGTCGCTCGACGAGGAAAAAGTACGATTTTTCCGCGAATTAAAAACCGAGCGAATGCGTTAAATTCGGCGTTGCGAAGAAAAAACAAGAATGGAATTTCGACGTCGTTATGTGGGTCAGATGAATTTCTAAATTTCTAAAACTGTTTGTTATGGGTGTTAAAGTTGCGCGAAATTACTTGTAATTCTTGACGTTGCGACGTTGCATTTATTTACGTGGAGGGCATCCTCATGTAAAAATAAAACGTTTGTAAAGAAATTCTCACAGACACAGTTACTGTGTGATGACGTGATGACACTGATGAATTACAACTACGAAATATAGAACTTTCCCATTTGTTTACAAAATGTAAGCATGAACGTGCTTACATATAAAAGCCGAACGCCAGGGGCGGATCTATGTGGATGAATGGAGGCAATGGGGTTGAAGTTCCTGTATTCTGAAAGCTACAAAATATCATAAAAAGCGCTATAAAACCATTAACCCTCAAAATCTTAAACGGATCCCAGGGGAATAGTGTAATAATAATAATAATAATAATAATAAATTTTATTGCCATTAAATTCGAAAAGGACAGTATATGTCAGAATTATAAACAGGTTAGACAGGTTGCAGTACATATTACATATTACCCCACTAAAATATAGTAAAATTTATTACTTATCTATAATAATTTTCGATATAATTTTATTATTTATTATTATTATTTTATTTTCGATTACGCACCGAACCCACTCCAACCCATACATTTTTGTGAGGATTTTTGTGACAAAACTGTTCTTACATTTTCATATTGAATAAATAAATTTGAATAAACTATTAGGGGGGGACAATTAAAATAAAATAAAATATTTCAATTACGGAGCTACGTATCAGTTCGCTCCGTTTATCAAACTAATTAGACAAAAAATTCTCGATGTTTTTTCCGAATATAAAAAATATTGACTAAATTTTCACCAAATACAAATTAAAGATTGTGTTAAGCGAAGTTTCGAAAAAGAAACGAAAAAATAATAATAAAATATAAATAAAAAATTGCAAAAAAATTAAATAAATTGAAACTAATATCGCGCCCCCACATCTTCTGACAAGCCCTACAACCGGGACGCACCCGTCATTGAACATTTTTGGTTTAGAATAAATAAAAAATAATTTTATGAGACCAGTGTGTGTATATTTACCCGGACCCCCCTTTTTTGTAATTATTGTACAAAAAGCTACAAAATCAAAAAATATAATAATTTATTATACCGGTTAATTTAATATTTTTTAGCTTGTGCTAATGAATAAAATTTTGTATTAATTATTTTTTGTAAAATTCAATAAAAATAATTTAAAAAAATAATCTTATTAGGTTGGGTTCACTAACGCGTCCAGGGTTTGTGCCTGAAAATTGTTTAAATTTACTGATAAATTGAGACAGTAAAAATCTAAAAAAAAAGAAAGGGGCTATAAATCCTACATAACCTCAATTTATTTATAGAATTATTAAATAAAATAATAATAATAGTAATACCAAGTGAATCACATGAAAAGGGAAGTAGACCAATAAACCCATTAGAAAAGAACAGCTGTAGGCTTTATAACATAAATAATGATAATAATAATAACAAATAAAACAAATATAATAATTTCTTTAACTAACCTTAAATAAACTTACAATTTAAGTTAAATTATCTTTAAAAAATTGAATTTGACAAATTTGTAATAAAAATTAACTCCTTTATTATAATATTTTTAATGTCGTTAGGTTGGGTTCACTGGTGCATCCACGGGAGAAATGGCAGTCCCCTATATCTTGACAAATTTTCTGACAAACTAATAACAACAAAAAATAAAGGGGTTACAATCCAATTTAACTCCATAAAAAAATATACACATATAATCTTAAACCCTTAACCTCAATGTGCAGGATCCCTAAAAATAAATCTTGTAAATGAATGGGGTTGAAGTATAAAATTTCATATAAATGTAAGATTTTCTATTGGCTCAATCCATGTTCAATCCAGATCATCATCCATACCCAAAATTCGGGTAACGTGCAACGTAAACCCAAACCCAAAACTTTTCACTTTCCAGTGAAAATTTATTGACGTTTATCTTATTTAAGAATTCCCGTCGTCACGTTTAATAAAAAAGATTTTAAAACGCCATGTTCGTCTTTTACAATCGAAACAAACGAATACCCGTGGGTGAATTGCATTTATAACAATACGCAGATGCGCACATAAACGGTGGGCTCACGGCCCTGAATGACGACAAACGAGCGTCACTGCACACGGCTCTTGATACACACGTGTCTACCTTGAAAACAGCTGAATCTTTTCGTAACATCGCGCCGCCGCAATTTTTAGATCGAAAGAAATACACGATGTGCGCTGTACGGTAATTTTGACAGTCGACTGCCGGGTTTTAATGGCGAGCGAAAAAAATATTTTGGCAGACCTTGGGATGTCTATGGGAAAATCGACCATATTTTAAAATAAATTCATTGAAATTGTTGTTGTGTTGCTTTTCGACCATACGGGGTGATTCATATTAATAATAAAAATCAGTACGATATGTAAAATAAAAATGGTCGTTATGCTTTGGGTCCAAAGATCCCATATAAGGGAGCAATTAATAAAATAATTTGTATTAGTTATGTACAGTGAGATCGAAAAAAAGATTAGTCAAAGTAAGCCATGACAAAAATCGGCATGTCTTTACTTAAACCACTATTTATTTCTTAATGTCAAATTGACGTTTGTCAAAAATGTTGTCCAAACAAATCAAAGCTTTTCTTTTAGAATTCTGTTTTTGAAATGGAAATGAAACAGTAAACGCTGAATGACAATATTCTTACGATGCCTGTTATGAAGAATTTCAGAAGCACTTTCCTATTGAACATTTTTAACAAACGTCAATTTGACATTAAGAAATAAATAGTGGTTTAAGTAAAGACATGCCGATTTTTGTTCATGGATTACTTTGACTAATTTTTTTTTCGATCTCACTGTATTATACGGCGTGTCCCCGAAAGGTCTGTACAAAATAATAACACATATTCCTGAGGCCAAAATAGGACGATTTAACCCAACTTACCTCTATTCAAAGTTGCTTCGTTTAGCCGCTAAAGGGATGCAAATGTCCTGAAAAGAAATCGTTTTTTCGAGAAAACTTTCTAACGCTTATCGCGATTGGGACCAAATTTGGTATGTGGATTTGTACTAAAAGAAAGCATTATTTGACATGTTATTTTCTCTTCTGCGTGTTTTTTAAGTGGTCAAAAAATGGTCATCCACATCTTAAGAATCTCATAATTTTTTTGTTATTAGATGAATACTTTTGAAACTTTTTTTGCTGATAGACACATAAGTTACCTACATTTCTTGTCTCTTGCTCCATTTCGTCATTTCTCATAGTTTAGGCAGAAAAAAATAATAACCGTCAACACGAACTAGAAATTTTAATTAAATCAACGAAAAAATTCACAACAAATGTTCGAGAATATACCGCCTTCTGCATTATTGCTAAGATTAACACGTCGTAAAAAATTGAACTGGATTCTTCTCATCATTTCGACATCGTTTCTTAGAGTGTCTACTGCATTTTGGATGCGTTGCCATAATTCCTGCAGTAGGTAACATATGTGTCTATCAGCAAAAAAAAGTTTCAAAAGTATTCATCAAATAACAAAAAAAGTATGAGCTTCTTAAGATGTGGA
>JAFFZR010015512.1:0-28327 GCA_018397195.1 Lethrus apterus | reverse complement strand
AATGACGTCATTATCGATTTTTTTAAATGACACCTCTTATTTTTTTCTTTTGCTTTTGATAGACCTCCTTGATGTTTAAGTGGTAATTACCGAATTAATTCTTTACATAAGAACTTTTCTGAAAAAAATAACCCTTTTTCTTCAAAAAATTAAAATTTTTGTTTAAAAGAAAAAATTTATATTTGTTATTTATTCAAAAAAATTGTTATGTAAGGTACCAATTTTTTTACATCACCGTTTAAGTAGTAAGAAGGTCTATTAAAAACAGAAGAAAAAAGTGTGCAAAAAAAATGACGATGTTCCAAAAAAATTAACGTCAGAGGACGGCATTTCAAAAACAAAAATTGACCTGTCCGAGCGATTTTCTTAAAAACATTATAGAACGCTTTTATGAATTTTGTTCCAAACTTTATCACCACACTGTATAATAATTTCGCAACATTTTGCCAACATAAATATAATGTATATAAATTATATTTTATAGAACATACAGGCTGGACCAACGAAAACAGTCTGACTTGTTTTTTTCGACTTTTTAATCAATTTACAAAAAAGTTCTCGAACACGTCAATTTTTGTTCTAAAGAGGGGACACTTGATTTAGCTATTTTCACTGGGGTTATATCAACCCTTAAATGAGGGGACTGTCACCTCAATAATTTTAAATTTGGATGAATGTTAAACGATACGTCTTTTTCAAGTCTATAATTTTGTTGATCCAACGGTTTTTTCTTTTTAAATTCGAACCAGTAGTTTTTGAATATTAGCGTTTTAAAAATTTATTATCTAAAAAACAGTTATTTACATGTTAACGGATTAAATGTTGAAAATGTTCACCACCGGCTTTCATACAATAGTAGACACACTGTTCAAAATGTCGGACGTTCTGTAGCATTTCGGGAGGAACTTGATTACATTCGTCTGTAATCCGTCCTTATAGTTCTTGTATAGAATTTTGTTGGGTTGCATAAATGTTACTCTTTAAATAACCCCATAAAAAGAAATCAAGGAGTGATCTGGTTATCCACTCAGTAAGGCCTCTCCTACCAATCCATCGACCAGAAAGCCTTTCATGTAAAAACTCTAACTTGTATTGCAAAGTGAGGGTGTGCACCATCTTGTTCAAATATGAAATGATCGGTTATCGTTCTCGATTCTTCATGGTCGATATATTGGAAGAAGAGACCCTACTGAATGGCCATCCAGATCACCAGACTTATCGCTCCTTGATTTCTTTTTATGGGGTTATTTAAAGAGTAAAATTTATGCAACCCGACCAAATTCTATACAAGAACTACGACAACGTATTACAGACAAATGCAGTCAAGTTACTCCCGAAATGCTACAGAATGTCCGACGACATTTTGAACAGTGTCTCTACTATTGTATGAAAGCCGGTGGTTAACATTTTAATTTTTAGATAAGAAATTTTAAAACGCTATTATTCAAAAACTACTGGTTCGAATTTCAAAAATAAAAAACTTTGTAACAACAAAATTATAGACTTCAAAAAAACGTATCGTTTAATCCCTATTCCTATTTAAAATTATTGGGGTGACAGTCCCCCCACCACCACTTAAGGATTAAGGTAACCCGAGTGAAAATAGCTAAATTAAGCGTCCCCTTTAGAACGAAAATTGATATGTTCGAGCTGGACTGTTTTCGTTGGTCCATCCTGTATAACACTGACGCGTATTATTTTACACTAAAACCTGAGTGTTGAATGTTAATACATTATTTATCATATGCTAAGCTATTACATAGATTTACACACCAAAGATTTCTGTTTGGTACTAACAATGTTGTATAACGCCGTTATTATAGCGTCTGATATATAAATGTATAGAATCATGCTAAAGACTATCTACACCATTGTGTATGCGACAGTGGCAACAAGAAATATTACCACTTGACTACCGTATTTAGTCACATATCGTAGAGCAACTTCATATACCCTTTAAGAATGTAGAAGTTAAGATACTTTGTATTAATTTAATTTCTTAGATTTTAAAATTTTATTTAACTTTTTTCGAAATGACTAAAACTTCTATAACTCGCCTGTATCATTATTTATATATTATATTTGTTTAGATATTTATTTTGTTGACATGCTTTAATTGGTTAAATTGTGATTATATAAAACTGAACATCTTTTAGAGCTTTTAATGTATCACAGAGTAATTGTATTTGTAGAGTCCTGGTCTTCCTTATAGATTTATAAATGATCTTGTTGATCTATTCTTACTTTGTACGTTACGACTTATGACTTATGACTGAGATAACATTATACCAATGTAAAGATTTATTTACAACATCTGAATATAAAAATATGAATGTAATATTAATAAATGCACTTCATTATCCTAAAATAATAAATTTAAAAAATAATACAAATTAAATATCGAGAAAATTTCAAGGCAAAGTTCAGATTAATGTATAATGCACATCTCTTCCTGCACTTAACCTTGGCTAAATTATTCAAAATATCGATGCACAGGGGAGTGGCACGAACATGATATTTCATATTTGACACATTGCATATTTTAATGAATACAGAAATGTTATTTTGAAATTTAATGCGTTTATTCAAATCTTTTTGCAACAAAATTGCCAGACATTTTAATTTTAATTAATTTATTGAGTCCTTTTTTTAATGGACTAATTATACTTACATGTAAAAATAATAGTTTGTCACTCACATACTTGTAATCGTATTTTATGTATTCATATATAATTAATGTTACTTTGTGTATAATTACACACAGTAATTACGCATGTATACGCAATACAATAATTACAAGCTCAAGAAAAACTTAAATATTTATATAATTAACAAAGAACGGATATATGCCGCCAAGTTCAATGTTATTAATTATACGTCAGAATGTGTTGGCGATTACATCAATCTTATTACTTTTATCTGGCTAAAACGGCGGATATTCCATCGTCAATTACTTCATACAGTTTTAGTGTCCCGGCTGTAATTACTTTCTTGTATTGAACTTTAAGTTCCTCTCGCAAAGATATTACATCAATCTTCTGGCTTATATCCAGGTTAAAATCAACGGCTATTCTGTAATTTCGTTGTTGTGTTTGCAACGATTACCACACAATCGCTGCTGGTTTTATAAATATACGAAGAGAATAACCTTTAGTAAAAAATATTTATGGTTTATTTTTTTATGCATTCAACTTTTATATTTTATTTTATAGTGTTATTTCGTAAGATCTAAATAAGTAGATAAAGAAATTTATTGTCTGTATAAACGAAGACGCATGTATGATATTAAAGCAGGTTTGTACAACTTTACAGAGGCCAATCTTTTCCTTGACATTTCTTTTACAAACTGCAGGAAATGGTTACAATATATAAAATTTCCTATAAATAATGCACGAAGGCATCCAATTAAACAATCAAACATTTTTTGACGCATCATTGGACTTCCTGGAAGGACGTTTAAGTTTTCCTAGATGTCTAAATTAATGAAAATTTTGTATACGATGAAAAAATTCATAACAATTTTTTTATACGATTAAAAATATTCACAGTATTATTTTCAAAAATTAAAAAAAAGTCTTTAATTACATATGCAAATTAATATACTTCCGTGGAAGAACACAGGATTATGTCAGGTCTCTGAACCTGAAAATGATTTTCAAGGATTGACTTTGTAATACTGCTAATGAAAATACTTTATCCTAATATTTTCCCAACATTTACATTTTGACCTAGAAAACTAATCAACACATTCCAAGAAAATTAAAAAATTAGCATGTTGATTTCTTTTGGCAGTACGTTAATAAATCTACAAGTTTATCTTATACAAAGTTTAGTCGCCACGTTAAATTAAATAAACAATAAGTAATGTTATTTGCAGTAATTTTTGCGTTCATGACACGACGCAAGTATCATGTTATCTTTCTCGGAACGTTTCGATATAATCAGAGTGCGTGCAAACAAAATGCAAAGCAGCATCTTATGTTTGGGTGTCGAGCACGTATCTCAGTTTCTTGGAAACTATGTGTAAAATTAGACTCGATTTGTTTTCGTCTTTATTGTCTAATGGGCTTAATTAAAAAATCTTTTTATCGAATATTTCTTTAAATCAGATTTGTTATGCGTTTCCCATTATGTGTATTCCATTGAGTAAGAAATATTTGCAGAAAAAAGACCATTCTTCGTGTCAACGACTACATTAAGCAAATCAAACTTGAGTGATTTTTTTTTCAAAGTAATAAAGTTCTAAAAACCAATATTCGGTAGAACCAATTGTTAATATACAGGGTCTTCCTTAAATAAGTACAGATATTTTAACAATATCCCAACACCAAATATGCAAAAATGACGGTCCTATGTTGAAAGGTGTGCCAGAAAAAAATATTTTAAGTTTTGAGTAAAATATGACAGTAACGTCGAATTATGCTCAATAAAGGTTGTTTTGCAACATTTCATGTTATTCCCGCTAAAGGAAGTTGATTTTCAACGCGACACATATTGAAATGGACACAGGACCGCACTTAGAACCGAATGCCCACATAAAAAAATGACATTTTTCGAAAATTTAAAATGAAAATAGGACCGCCGTTTTTGCGGATTTGGGTTTGGGTTAAGGTCAGCTATCACCTGTTAAAATATCTGTACTTATTTAAGGAAGACCCTGTATATTGGTACCGCGTTTAGCAAACATCGCAAGGTGTAAGTTAATTAATAATAGAACTTAATCGTGAAGCCTTTCCACCCCTACAGGTGTAAAGTAGAATAATACAACCTACCAAACGAAACACAGATAAGTATTTGAAAGACGTAAAAATTTGGAGAAGTAAAAATGAAAACTAGATTTGGGATTTGAACCTGCCTCCTCTCTAAACAAGCGTTCGCCTCACACGCACAAAAGAAACATAAATGTGGTTGCTTTCAAGCAATTCGAATGAAACCTTGAATTAAACTATTAAAAATATTTATTAAAGTTATTGATTCATTTTTGGAAATCTTTTCAATCTTCTTAATTGTCGTTCTGTTTTAGAAAGAAATTATGCTGCGCAACCTGGCGCCACCTCTGCCGGTACGACAAAAGCCAAAGTTGTTGCTGTTATTGGTGCCCTGGTGGACGTTCAGTTTGATCAAGACCTTCCCCCAATTGTCAATGCTTTGGAAGTGCGAAATCGTACCCCCAGGCTGGTACTTGAAGTGAGTATTACAAAACATTTCTGTTAGCAAATTTTAAATATTTATTACAGTCATTGATTCATTTTTGGAAATCTTTTCAATCTTCTTAATTGTCGTTTTGTTTTTAGAAAAAAATTATGCTGCGCAACCTGGCGCCACCTCTGCCGGTACGGCAAAAGACAAAATTGTTACTGTTACCTGGTGCCGTGGTAGATGTTCAGTTTGATGAAGACCTTCCCCCAATTGTCAATGCGTTGGAAGTGCAAAATCGTACTCCCAGCCTGGGGGTACGATTTTGGGGGTATGAGGCTTGAAGTGAGTATTACATTTCTGTTAGCAAATTTTAATTGTTTAAATGATAATAAAGGTGGCTCAACATCTTAGAGAAAGTACCGTACAATTGCCGTATGTTGCGGAAGGAATTGTCAGAGGTCAATAAATCTTTGATACCGGATTTCCAATTCCTGTTGGTGCTGAGACTCCTGGCCGTATCATGAATGTAATTGGAGAACCAATTGATGAAAACGGACCCATCCCAACTGATAAATTAGCTGCGGAAGCTCCTGAATTCGTTGAGATGAACGTCGAACAAGAAATCCTAACATGACAAATTGTTTGGAATTATTGATCTAACTTTTTCTGATATACATGTTGTAAATTTGCTAGCTTCATATGACAAAGGTGGTAAAATCGGTCTTTTTGGCAGTGCAGGTGTAGGAACAACCAAACAATGTTACAAAAGCTCATGGTGGTTATTCCGTATTTGCTGGTGTGAGTGAAAGAACCCGCGAGGAAATGTTTTATATCATGAAATGATTGAATATGGAGTCATTTCGCTAAAGGACAAGACGTCAAAGGTAGCTCTTGTACATGGACAGATGAAGAATTACCAGGCACTCGTGTTCGAGTCGCTTTAACTGAACTGACTGTAACAAAATATTTCCGTGATCAGGAGGTTAAGATGTATTGCCTTTCATCGAAAAGGCTGGTTCAGAAGTGTCAAATTTGTTGGGCCATATTCCATCTACTATAGGTTACCAACCAACTTTGGGCAATGATATGGGTAGTATGCAGGAAAGAATCACTACGACCAAAAATGGCTCAATTACATCAGTATTTATGTGCCTGCTGATAACTTGACTAATCCTGCCCCAGCATTCGCCCATTTGGACGCAACGACTGTGTTGTCACGTGCCATCGCTGAATTGGGTATCTATCCTGCTGTTAATCCTCTCGATTCCTCCTATCGTGGATCCCAATATTATTGGACAAGAGCATTATAACGTCTCCCTTGGTGTTCAGAAAATCTTACAAGATTACAAATAACTTCAAGATATCATTGCCATTTTGGGTATGGATGAATTGTCTGAAGATGACAAATTAACTGTTGAACGTGCACGTAAAATCCAAACGTTTCCATTCACAACCTTTCCAAGTTGCTGAGGTTTACACCGGACATGCTGGCAAACTTGTACCATTTGAAGAAACCATCAAGTTGAGTTTATATTTTTAACAATTTTACATCTTTTGAGTCTTACTTTTTTGTAATTTCGTAATTTCGATTTTTTGTGTAGGGATTCCAAAAGATCCTACAAGGCGAATATGATCACCTAACTGAAGTAGCATTTTACATGGTTGGTCCCATTGAGGAAGTCGTACAAAAAGCAGAAAAACAGCCGAATCAACATAAGTTAATTTTCAAGTGAATTTGCCATTCTGTAGATGTGTTCCATTGTCATAAATTTGGTACGAAAATAATACATAAACAAGTTTTTTTTTTTAATAACTAAATTGTACTGTTGGCTTTCGATCATATCCACAGAATGGTGTAATTGTAGTAGGGGGAGTTAAGTAAGATTAACCCTGGAGGAGAGGAGGGGAGTAAGAGGGAGTGGAGATGTTGTGTTGTCGAGCTGGGAAACGGACATTGTGGACAGGCATCGGAAGGCAGGATGGTCGACGTTGAAAGTGGAGAAAGTGGCTAAGAGAGGAGGGGTAGTCTTAAAAAAGGTGGTTGGAAGGTGGATAGAGGTGAACAGGCAAGGAAGATCAGGGTGCATATAGAGGTCCCAGTATAATGCAAAATATATACTCAGGCAGGCAATGGGGGCTTGAGCTATTAACATTTTTGAGGGGGTGAGGAGAAGATCATTGCCCATTTTAGATGTGGGAACGAGGAAAGGGCAAACAAATATTGGATGGGCGGGACATACCGCAGTTGTCGCTTATGTGGAGTAGGGCTGGACGAATGGGGACACTGGTGGAACGAATGCGTGGGTTGGGAAAAACCGGGTGTTGATTGGAGAGGGCGAAGGAACTGGAAAAGGGTCTTGGTCGAATCTGGTGCGGGTCTGGATATATTAAGCTGGATGAAGAATAAAATAGGGGGGGGGATATTATCTTAGAGAATCTGTTTTAGGTGGTTAACATGCCAATAAAGGTTTTTTTTGTGTAATTGTTGTATTTACGTAATACTTTTAATTAAATAGATAAATAAAATGTTGTTTTATTTATAATGGGCATCTCTACAATCTTCTATTGCTTCTTTCTTTCCACCACGTCGATTTGAGTTTCTTCGTTACGGATCTTCTGGCGTATTTTGGCAGTTTGTAGTTCGTAAGCTAATTGAGCTTCGGTTTTCTGAAAAAAATCATCTGATAAGCAATTACACGCAATGGAAATAATTAATTTTTAATATTGTGTGTAGAAATCCAGCAGAGTTTTGAAGAGCAATTCCTTTAATTATCTTACTGAATTATTAAACTTGCTTCTATTTACCATTGTTTTGTCATTGTGTTGTCTTTTTTAGCAAATTTTTCTTTTATTAATGTTTTTACAAATAGCAAACCTGTAAACCTGACAAATACTTTACCGACTCCTTATGGAAGGCTATCAGGGTAGTAGGTATGCGCGGATTCAGAAAAGGCTAGTGCCTTCAGACCTCACTTAGGAAAGCTATTGGAAACACTGAGGAAGAAGAAGATAAAAATTTTCTATAAGCAGCGTATCAAATATCACCACTTACTGTGAAGAGAAACAGAACAATCATCTTCATTCCAAAATCTGGCAAACCGCCAAATTACGTAACAGAAAGAACCTGGTATCATTGAAGAATACTGGGTAGTCGAATTTAATTCATACATTCAAAGAAAGTAGCCATTAAAATTGGTTGTCATTTTTAGTAGTGAATCTTTCCTATGGCATGACGATCTTCTATACAAATTTAAATTACGCAGATATTTGTAGAGCGAAAGAACGCAAAAGACAATGCCACAAAGCGGAATGGAAAGAACACCGAAGGATGGAAGTTGAACCAGTGTGGAGAGTTGTGAAATGCAAAATCGAATTTAGGAAACAAAGTGAGCACACATTAACAAAGATGATTCTGAAAGTGGCGAAGAAAGGAGAGCGAGAAAGTAGAGTGTGTTAAGATGGCAGAAGAATAATTTTAAAAAGTATGAACGTGGACAGGGAGTTAGAAAATAAGCTATGATAACGTAAGGTAATGAGGTGACAGTAAGATGCAAAAAAGACCAACACAATTCAGAATGCAAGATAAAAGTAAAACGAGACATCTGGAGGCCAACATCTGAGGGATGGAGGAAAATATTTGGCAAATGAGGGTGCAGTGTGCACGAATTAAGTCGTCAGGGTAACGACCGATGATGAGATCGCTGAGATCGCACGAATAAATCAATTCGCATTTTCCGCTGTTTCGTTACCGTAAACCACGCGCTGCACTAAACTACTTTCGTGTTCGGTAACTTTTCATCACGTCATCTTAAGCTATCGTTATTCCGCGCGCCTTAACAATGAGTTAATCCAATGTACGTGTATAAAAGTTTTTAATATTTAAATGAAACCTGTCTGACAGCGGAGACGTGTCGACATCTATACGATATACTAAGGAATAAATTTCATTCGAACCAGAAACTATTGAGTAATATCTACTGTGATGGTTCGGCGCATGACCCATCAACCTTAGGTAGGTTAATCGTCATCTATGATTGTAATTATCGCCGTATAATAAAACTGATTTCAGATCGTGCATATCACCGTTAATGTTAATGTTCGCTTGAGAAGAATGTTGCGTCAATAAAAAACACAAAACTTCAAATAACATAATTTTTCAGTATTACATAATATTATGTAATAGCTGATTGTCTGTTATGTTCAATTTTTTATATTGTAATCCTTCAAGAATACCTTCCAATAAATGTTAAAATCTTAGCATGATGTTTAATTGATTCCGAAGATCTAATCCAACCCCACCAACCCGACCAAATATATCTTTCTTAAAAAAATGAATCTTTAATATTTAAATAAATATTATGAAGCGGGAAGGTTAATTTCAGTAACAAACAAAAAACAGATTAACTTGAAATAATAAAATTGCTTAAATGATTCAAACCAAAATCATCGTGTTTTGAAACGTTATGTTACCTCCGACAACTGTACTTGGAACTTAAGTTTCATTTAAAAAGGAGGCAAAAATTAGATTCCTGTGGAAAGTATAAAATAACACTCATGGAACAAAATCCATGGACTACACAATAGAAGAAGCTCAGTCCAAGGAAAAACGTAATAGAGTGGAGAATATCAAATTTGGAGGAAAATAAGCATCTGTAATGGAGTGGAAAAGCGCCAATATCGTTCTGATTTTACAGAAAGGAGACGCAACAGATTGCAATAACTATAGAAGGATTTCGTTACTAGATGTTGTATATAAGATAATGGCAACACGTATAAGTAATAGTTGACCCACAAATCGGAGAATACCAGTGAGGATTTAGAAAAGGAAGAGGTAACAACATGTTATGAGTACAAAATTCCACTTGTAATAGTGTTCGTCGATTTCAGAAAAGCGTATGACTTTGTAAACAGATCCAGGTTTCTCCGAGCACTTTAAGATACCAGCCAAATTAATCCGAATGTGCAAAAATGCAATGGACGGAACAGCAAGTAGCATCCAAGTCAAGGGGGAACTAACAGAAGAATTTGAAATAAGAAGAGGGCTCAGGAAATGGGAAATGGAAATGGGAAATGGAAATGAGAAATGGAAATGAGAAATGGAAATGGGAAATGGGAAATGGGAAATGGAAATGGGAAATGGGAAATGGGAAATGGGAAATGGGAAATGGAAATGGGTAATGGAAATGGGAAATGGAAATGGGAAATGAAAATGGGAAATGGAAATAGGAAATGGAAATGGGAAATGGAAACGGAAAATGGAAATGGGAAATGGAAATGCGAAATGGAAGTGGGAAATGGAAATGGGAAATGGAAATGGGAAATGGAAATGGGCAATGGAAATAGCAAATGGGCTCAGCAAATGGGACTCTTATATTCAACGTAATTTTGGAAAAAATAGTAAGAGAGGGACAAATGAATAGAGAAGGATGAATACTAAATAAAAGTCACCAACTCATATGTTATGTTGGCGATGTGGCTATACTGGCAAGAAACATGAAAGAATTAAGATAAATCGTAAAAATAGCAGAAGCAGCACAACAAAATGGGATTAAGAATAACGAAGATAACACCAAGCTAATAACAATAGGAGAGCAACAAGAAAACACTAATAATAAATATAAATTACAAAATACTGTGGAAGTTGTCTACCTGGGGTCACTACTTTTCCTATCAGAATGGAAGAAGATAAAGACCAAGATAAAGCCAACGAAACTGCATGACTTTTAAACAACCTAATACGATTTACAGGTGTGAATCCTGGGTGCTAAACAAAAACACTAAGAAAGCCCTCAGAAAATGGGAAAGGAAGATAAGTAGGAGAATAGTAGGCCGAAAGAGAACAGAGGAGGGATATATAAGAAGAACAAACAATGAGATATATACAATTCTCAAAGAAGCCACCATAGATCAAGTAATAAATGCTAGAAGATGTATTCTTCTAGGATTTATTACTCGATCTATGGTTAGGACTAGGACCAGGACACATTGAGAGAAGGGAGCAAAATAGAATAATGAAGAGAATAGGGTGGAAAGAACTTATCTACAAGAAAAAAAGAGGAAGACTTAGGAAAAAATGGAGGGATACAGTGGAGGCAGAACTAAGAGAGGAAGAACGCAACGAATTGGAAAACGAAAGCGAAAGAGACGAAAGTGTGGAAGGAAATTATCAAACTCTGTGGACTAGAACTAGAATTAAGGCTCACCAAACTGAATTCTTCATTTATTAAATTTTTTTCCCAATCAATTCAATCGATATTTTTTCTCATTTTTTTAATAAACACAACCTAAACTACTAGTTTTAACTAAATGCAAACACATAAATAAAAAAATTTCTCAGCTCAGCTTCTTTTTAAGAATTTACGACTATGTTGGTTCTGAGATGCCGGCAGCGACCTCGTATTCTATCAAGAAGGCGGTGCAAATAGGGTCGTATAGAACAATGGCCATAATACTGCATCACTTCACAGTTTGCAAAGTTTACGATTTCATAAATATGGTTCAGTAAAACACGCCGCTCAGTTAATTTAGTTCGTAAAGTGTGGCGGCGCACACGCTGCTGGGCGTCTGGACCGCGTGTCTAGCCGGAAAATATAACGTACGACGCCAAACAATTTATACATGTACCCAAACGTGTCGGTAGGATACTGGCATATTTTTTGCAGTATTTTTGTTTATTGTTAATTAATTTGTGACGACGTTTCTACATTACATCTTAAATAAATTGCCCTGAAAGAACCCACCACACATAAATCGTATTGTCGATATAAAAATAAAAGCTGATGAAATTTAGTTGCTTTATTTATAACTTATTTGAAATCAAGAAGACGTTATGAAACTGATGAAATTATTTTTTCAAATAATGTATGAAATATCTCAAAGATTAACACTGATTAACACTGATTAAGATTCATCTTAACAGATTTGCATGTGTTTAAACAGGTTGTCACAAGATTTTTTTTAAAGCAATTTTCTTCTGCTCTCATATTCTGCTACAAGCTTTAAGAAAATGTACATAATTTCGTTTCCGAAAAACGGAAAATTTCGAGAGATCCTTACGACATATTTCAAGAAAGTAAATCAACGATAAAATGTTAGTGTCGATTTGTTTTCTGAAACTTAGTACAATACAATAATTATATATGATGTAATAATGATAGATATCATAAGTATATCGATGAATTAACGAAAAGTAACAAGGCGTTTGCCTAAATTTAGCACAGTTGTTGTGTTCTATAGAAATTACAATCAAAATTAATCATAATCTGCCCCAGGATTGATGTTGCAAGACTTGCATGATTACAATTATTATTATTATTATTATCACAAAATGTTGATATTTTGAATAAATCAATATTTGGTTCGTTTTAACGCTTAAAGATTCAATATATAACAACTTCGTTGGTATTTCCTTGATTTATGAGGAATTATGCATCCTAACAACGTGTGAAGTGGAATGGACATGCAGTACATATTCGTGCTTTTCTTGCACCTTTTAACATGCGTTGTTGCATGTTATACTGCATGCAAAGATACATGATACATGATAATCTTCCTCTTAATCGAAAATGTAAATGTGACGCGACATGACGAAAGGGACCTTGCCAGCGTAAAATTTTCAGTACAGGCCAAAACGTGAATTAAAGTCTAAATTTCATGTTTTGGGTTTTTGACACCTAACGCTACCTACATATCTCAAGATGAACTATAATTGATCGATTATTTGATTTTTTATCCGCAAGATGGCATAAAAGTCCATTTTCCAAACCTCTACCCATGGTACAAGGATAAAGTTTCTAGGTGTCACTTTGTTTTGCTGTGAATGGTCCTTTGCTTTGGTTGCGTGTTTTTGAAGTTTAACAGCATTTCCATTTCTTTTCTACCAGTTGGCCACACAAAATTCTCATGCGATCTTGCATTTGGCATTTTTAAGAAAAAATTTAGGGTAAGCAAGGCAGGTTCCCTGAAAGAAGTGGAGGATATTGCACATTCATCAACTCCCACCAGTGGCCTAAACAAATCTGTAACAACAGGGACCGAGGAAGGAAATGTGTTAGTCCCAGTGTACGACTGGCAGAGTTATTTCAACAAGAAAAAGTGGAAAACAATCACAAATATTACAAAAAATACTCATTTTGATTTTTCTTCTACTGATAAAGGAGCTGTTCTCACCAGAACAACTTTAGATGCCATTCCCATGCGACATGTAGTTGCAACCGACGCCAACGTGATGAATGACATTTCAGATTTTCCAGACCCAATCACTCCATCTGGTTTATCAATTCAGAGAAAAAAATATTTATATGAAAAAATTAGACCGTATTGTAGGGACGAGCATAAGGATTTACTATGCCCTAAGCCTCCCACAGCTATTGCTGAGCACCAGTCCGAAAGTGAAGATGAACATCTCGATTCCGAAGAAGACAGCGCCCATGCTCCAAAGCGACCAAAAATAACCTTGCGAAATAGAAGGAAGCTTTTCAATGCAAAGTAGAAGGAAAATATTTTCTACCTAACACTTTTTTTTTAATTTTTCTATTTTTTCAAAAATATGTTTACTTGGTATTTGCCTATATATTGTAGTTTTACAAGCTTTTTAATGTTACATGTATACTTAAAAATTATTAATAAAAATATTATACTATTTCATTTCATTTATGAAAAAAAAGGTCACGCAAAATAAACTTTTCGTGGGGAGGGGGTCAGCACTTGGGGGTGGGGATGGTCAGCACTTGGCGGTGGGGATGGTCAGCACTTGGGGGGAGGGGGAGTTCAAAAATGGCAGGGGTGGGTAAAATTCCCAAACGAAATCAAAATAAACACATGGGCACTTCATAGGGCAGCCAAAATCCTAAAAAACACGTTCAAAAACATAGTCAACCTTTAACCTCAATTATCTCGAAACTACCTTTTTTTAAATAAAAACTTCAAAATGCTGTAACTTCGTCAATTTTTGAGATTTTTGCATGATTTTGGTGTCATTTTGTTCAGAATTTTGGCCTTTATCCATTGGTATCAAAAACTTTGACCCCTGGCAAGATAAGGTCCCTTTCGTCATGTCGCGTCACATATACTGAATCAGGCAAACAAAAATAAGGAAGTATCCAAGGACTGGCGCACAGACATAATTGTACCCTTATACAAAACAGGAGGTAGGATAGATGTCAATAACTACAGATGTATAACAACAGGAAGGACAGTAGAAAAGGTCTATACAAGAATAATACAAAACAGATTAAAAGAACAGCTAGATAACACATTGGAGCAGACATAATGTGGTTTTCGAAGTAATAGATGGGCACAAATATTTATACTTAGGTAAGTCAGTGAAGAAGCCATCAGATCCGTAAAACAAGTTCATCTAAGATTCATCGACCTAGAGAAAACCTTCAATAAAATATTGAGAAAGGACATTTGGAAAGTACTACAAAAACGAAATATTAGTAAAGATTTAATAAAAAGCATTAAGAGATAAAAATACAGAAAGTTTTGTCAGAATGAAGAATAAAGGAATAAATTACAAAATTCAGAAGCGAAGCTGCTCTAAAACAGTGATGCACCCTAAGCCCTCTCCTTTTGAATGTCATATTAGACAAAGCAATGAAAGTGTACAAAAAAGGCAAAACATTACAGGGTGGGGCATTGGAAAATGTCATTAATATAAACAATAGAGCTTTGCTACGCAGAGTATATGATCGTGATAAGAGAAACAGCGAAAGATTTGCAACATAACATAAATATCAAAAGAATTAAAAAAAAATAAATGTACAAAAAAACAAAAACTATGGCAATTACTACGAGAAACTAAAAACAACATAAAACTAGACGAACAGAAATTAGAACAAGTAAATATACCTCAATATTTAGGGGTGACACTAAACAGTAAAGGAACATTTGAAAATGAAGTAAATGACACAATTGCGACGACAAGAAGACTGTATAAAGCAATCAAGTCAAACTTTCTGTCAAAAAAGGAAATCCCAACCAAGGTAAAAGTGAAAATAATAAAGAAGGTCATGAAGCCAATTCTAACGTATACTCCTCGGAATCATGGACACTTAACTCTAACCAAAAAAATAAGGTAAATGTATGTAAATTAGATTTCAGAGAACAACCATAATGGACATAATAAGAAACCAGACATACAGAGACCAATTAAAAGTGGTTCCCATAGAAAAGAACGTACAACAAAATCAATTAAGATGGTATGGACATGTTCGTAGGATGAAGGAAGATAGACTAGTTCGACGGGTATATGAAGCAAGACTTTGCAAGAAAACGTAGAGGAAGACCAAGAAGAACGTGGAAAGATGTTCATCATTCATTTTCTTATATAAATTTATGAAGAATTATAATATGAGTTAATTTTCCCCATTTAAAGGAAAAGTTCTAGTACCTTTAAGATATAATTTTGAACACTTTATATCAGTTTCAGTTTCAGCGATAAAATAATCATTTGTAATAGGAATTATGAAAAATAGCCTATTAACAGTGTTGATGTTTATTATTACAATTCGAGTACGCCGATATCGATTACATTTACGGTTTTTGTTATGGAAACTCAGTAGCAGCTGTTCAAGAATATGGATTAAGATTTTCAAACCGGCGACTACCAGATCGAAAAGTTTTCCAGCGAATGCATAACCACCTACGTGAACACGGAACTTTCCCGAAACCGTCAACTGAGCGTCCAATACAGCAAGTACTAGACAATGAGGACATGATACTGCAAGAATTTGATAATAATCCCGGCACCTCTTTTCGTCGTGTATTTGCACGGTGGCCATTTTGAACAAACTTTATAGTGAATTTAAACTAAAATAAATATTGGCTTTTCTGAAATTGTAATTGTTTAATTAACAATAATTAAACACTCTGTATTTTGAAAACGGTTAACTTTAGAGCATAACTTTATTAGAGTTTTTAATTATATTTGGTCTAAAGATTACGTACACGAAAAGTTGTGACCACACGTCGTGGGACCTGTATAGAATATTCTCAAATGACCGCTGTACAAATTAGAAAATGAAAAGCATTATTATCCAGCAATCCGAGTAAGTAAAAATTGCTAGAAAACAAACAAAAACGTTAATTTTAGATTAGATAAAATTAAATATTTAAACATAAACTTCTTGCATATAAAGAAAAAATATATGCGCGTACTTAATTCTATTGTAAGACATTTGAAATTTAATTATGTTTAATTGAGTTTATCCATATTATAATAAAAATGGTTTAATTCAATTAAAATGAATTTTCACAAAATAATTTGTATCTACAAACATTCTATGTCGAAAAATAGAAGCACGTTAGATGACTGTAAGTCAGTGTTTACAGACTTATTTTACTACAATGTATTTGCTAAACTATTCAGTTCTGAAAATCCTAGCCTTTCGAGAACTTAATTATTTGACCATTTTCAAATGGGAACTCTGAGTTAAATAAACGAATGAAAACAACGGGCCTGAAGCTCGAACCAATGCTTTCGCTGGTCTTCATATAAATATTTGTTTTAGAATAAATACACCTATCTTATAATAATAATAATTATGGTGTTTTATTTGTTCGTGTTTCGTTTTCGTTTTCTTTTTTTTTTTTTGGGTTTCGGTCTGCGCGTAGCCATGGCCGCATGATCATATCATACGCACCTAATTTTCAAATAGAAAATAATATGTTACTGAAGATGCCAAAATATTTTGGCAAAACGTCTAAAATTAAAACAACATCAAACAGAATTTTTTAATAAAAATTAGGCAGACGAAACTGGCTTTGATTTTAATTCCAAACCTCGCCTAAAAACCCAGAAAAAAAAATAATATTAATAAGAATGTATTTTAGTTATAATGCAAAAAAGACACATCAAAATTTTCCTGAAAACAGTAAAACTATAAAACAAACCTGTACACTGGAAAGAAATTATCCTCGTACAAATTATTTTATTTTAGACTTCTTTAATAAAGCTAAACATGAGCTCTCATATTTATTATAAGTTATCGTGTTTATCGTGAATAAACCCTATTTTTAATTTTATATTTGTTTATTAATTAAACGATAGTAAACTTATGGTCATAGAAATAAATATCTGTTAATTTATAATTGGCATGCCTTACACCATTACCCATGTTTCGTTTATTAAATTCTTTTAAGTGGCCGTAATTATAGAGTGTAGATTTATTGACATTCTGCAAATCAAATAAATTATAATTATGAGTAATGAAAGTGCAAACGTATTGGTCGACTCGTAAATAATTTCAAGAATAATATAAAACACATTTAGTTGCAAATCGATTCGATAAATCAGCAAAATGTCTCACTTTCAATTAATGTTACATCACCGAACGCACATTAAGAAATGTCTTTTGGCGTACGTATTTTAAGCAAGGAATGAAAAACCCACGCACTTATATAGACAACGAGTACGACTTTTGCAAACAAGAGCAATACAAATACAAATATTTAAATATAAATTGAGGACATCATTTTATTTTCTTTGCCATACCTTTCACATTAAATATGTAATTCAGTCCGCAAAAAGTTCTATAAATTAATGGAAACTTACTTTAAAAGCAACATGTATTACTTATACCATATAGAGACACGATTTATCTAAATAACTGCGGGTCTTGAGCCGTCCATCATCCGTATTTACAAACTAGTTTTACGTTCGATGATTGTTTATGAATTTACCAAGAAGTAGAATGTAGTAGATCAGTTTCAGCTACGATTTAATAGTAACTTCAAACACACATTAACTATAAAGCAACTAAATAAAAATTCATTGGATATGAGACAATGACGAAATAGAATGTGGTTTTTATTTGGGGTGCACATTTGAGCACCACCAACATCGAAAAAAAAAAACGGTAAAACATTTATACTAAACCGACAGTAAGCAAGAACAATTGTTCTCGAGGTGCTACTGTTCTGAAAACGATTTATGTTATACTATTGAGTTCTCCATACGATCTTCCATGTTCTGTATGTGATCGTCCGTGCTTGTGATTGTTCGGCCGTAAGAGATGAGAAGGGCCGCTGCATCCTCGGACCAAGCAGCTAGATCTATGGGCAAAACCGTGCACTTGGCATTGTTACCTCTTCTTATTTATTGATGGCCAATAGCTACCGTGCTTTGTCTGCAGGTTTACGGTGTGCAGAAATTTCTGAATACATATATTTTCAATATCTGTATATACGTATCGTACAACAAAAACAGTACGATCAGTAAAATATCATATTTTTACTAAAAAAACTAAAATACTTTAAATTAATTAATTCATTAAATATTTATACATCTTTTATCATCATGATTAAGGCAATATCAAAATCATTTAAAAATAAGCTATAGTATGATATGGTACATGGTTGTTTCAATGACTCTGTAAACTGAAGATTTATATACGGCGTACAGTCAAATCCACTTTACATTTTTAGAAATTGTTGCCAACTTGTATTATAACATTTAGTTAATATTGTCGCTTGCACTTGCGACTCATCAAGACTAAGACTCATCACATTGAAAGCCCTAATTCTCCATTTAAAAACTATCGATAATACCGGACGAAAGTTAATAAATAGTTAATTTAATTGCTCTCTTTTAAACATTGTTAACTACAATAAATAAAATGTTAAGTTATCGACTAAGCACGTTACTAACTTTTCATTTCAAAAACCTAACAATTTTACTATGAATTTTATTGAAACTGTTTCATCGACGAGGTGACAAAATCACGCTGTTTTTTTTATCTTCAACGCTATACTTGTAAATTGTGAAATTGGAACAAGCAAATATATCATCATCGATAAATTTTGACAAGACAATGTAGCTTATAAAAGTGAGCCTGGAAAAAGACGATTATACAGGTTGTCATTTATAAAGTTGAGCGATTTTTATTCGGTGCTATGTCAATTCTAATGGTCAAACATCTTCACGCGATACATCATTCTTCAGCTCAATGTTCTAAGTTTTGTTTAGCATGGAGCGCTGGTCGATTGCTGACCGTGTAAAAATTGTACAGCTGTTTTTAAGTATCGGTTCTGTTACTCAAGCTCGACGAGATTTTCGTAGACAGTTACAACGCAATGTTCTTCTTTCTGCGAAGAGCAAAATGGGCAAGGCAGTTCAATGGAGATGCTGCAAGACCACATACAGCGAACATAAATATGACTGTTCTGCCAAAAATGTTCCCAAATCGTCTGATATCGCAAAATGCGGACGTTAATTATCCAGCTCATTTTCCAGATTTGAACAGCTTAGATCAGGGGTGGCTAACCTCATGATATACAGTGCGGTGATAAAGTTTGGAACAAAATTCATAAAAGCGTATTATAATGTTTTTAAGAAAATCGCTCGGACAGGTCAATTTTTGTTTTTAAAATGCCGTCATCTGACTTCAACTTTTTTGGAATGACGCCATTTGTTTTTGCACAATGACGTCATCATAATTTTTTTTAAATGACAACCCCCACTTTTTTCTTGTGTTTTTAATAGACCATCTTACCACTTAAACAGTGATGTAAAAAAATTGATACCTTACATAACAATTTTTTTGAATAAATGACATATTTACTTCAGATCTTCAGTGGTTATAATTTAGTAAAAATAATAATCTTAAACATTCTAAATGAAAGCAAATAACAGTAATTTATGTATCTAAGACGAAGAGTGAAGCTTTAAGGTGCAATGTCATTATCGTCATTATCGATTTTTTTAAACGACACCTCTTATTTTTTTCTTTTGCTTTTGATAGACCTCCTTGATGTTTAAGTGGTGATTACCGAATTAATTCTTTACATAAGAACTGGTCTGAAAAAAATAACATTTTTTCTTCAAAAAATTAAAATTTTTGTTTAAAAATTAAAAAATTTAAATGTGTCATTTATTCAAAAAAATTGAATTTTGTTATATGATCGACTATTTTTCTTAAAAATTAATCGCGATCACATACCAAGATATGTGTTGTATGAGGTTGGGTTCGCTCGTTAAATGAAATTCAAAAGAGTACAATTTTTAAAATTTTGGAAAATTCGAGTTCTAGGGTTGTATGATGGGTTGGGTTCGCTCGTAATTAAAATACAAAAGAGTAATGCTGGACGATCGACCAAAAATCGTTTCGAGATCGACCGGTAGATCGCGATCGACTTGTTGGCCACTCCTGGCTTAGATTACTTTTTGGGATACTATTTAAGTTCAAAATATTCACGAATCGTCTACATAATTTGGATGAACATAAAGACAGAATTTGATTGACCATTGCTGATATTTCTGCCGAAATGTGTCGACATGCGTGATTTATTACGTCAGGCGGAGATATACATTCAAAGACGTGGTGCTCATTTAAAGGAAGTTATTTTCAAAACTAAAACAAGTTTTAAAATAAAATCTTGAATGTTTACAGTTTCAATAGTACGTTAAATAAATAAAGATCCTTTGTCGGTTTAATTGTTATTGTAATTTCAAATAACTCAGCTTTAAAAGACAACCTTTACAATAATTAATCGACAACGTTCAATCTAAATCTTTACTCTTGGCACAAAGAAGGTAAGCGGAAATCTAAAAAAATTTCATGGTATAACCCTACTAAAAATCTAGACCAGTGAAAGGTACTTAAAATGCTCTACAAGAATACATAAAAAAATTATACCGACCAATTTAAAAAATATCGGTGACGTCACCACAACTAAAAAATAATTTTTGTCAAGTTGTAGTTAATAGGTAATATTTATGGTTTGTTGATGATTAGATCACAATTGAAGTCGCTATAGTCTTGGGCCCGTTTTGTAGAACAGACTGTATATTACTTCTACTGAAATTTTCATATTTTTTGCAAATCCATGTGTTCTAATATTTTTATAATTTCCGTTATTTATTATGTTTCGCTTAATTTGATTTAATGTTTATCTATTTATTCAATTACGTTTTCTTCCTGTTTGTCCTTATATATACTGTTTCATAGGTTAGTCAAGTTGTTCTTGTATTTTTCGCATTTTTTATATATTTTTGTGATATGCCAACTTGATTTCTGTGATATTCTGCAGAAAATAGTGGTCGTGGTACAAACAAGCCTTTTTGAGCTAAAATCTTGTTTTGCCAAACGGCTAAAGGGTTTCAATGACTTGATATTACTTTTAATATGCGAATTTTGTACGATATAGTTAATATCGTATTTTATTCCAGACAGTGTATCAAATTTTAAACGATGTGAAATATTTTCTTGGTAAAAATTATTATTAATATTACCAACATCTGCAATTGTTAACTCACTATTATACCAAATAAAAACGGTGAAGCCTATTACAAACCATGGTCTTTAGTTTGCGACTACGACAGATTTAAAGTTATACAGTGACCAGCATAATTGTTGCAACATATGGGGAATTTTTTTATTATTGAAATAAGGTAAAATTCGTTTTGTTACATGTCACGTGACCTCTAGTATGGCGGGTAATTTAAAAATATGCTACTAATCTGCAAAAAGTGAGGTTAGATGACATGTTATCCCAAAAAGTTATTTTTGTAAACATATTTAAAAAAGTAAAAACGTAAATTCTATGTTCTTTTTTTGGGTTTTAGCAGCTCAACAGAAATAAACTCTCTGAATTTGGTTGATAGTCAAACAATTTTGTCAATTCTTGCATAATTAACAGAGTTAAAGTTAAAAATTAGATTTTCAGTATGATAATTGCTGTTGCAAGGGACTGTATAAAGTAGTAATAAATAAATTTTAAATTGTTTGTATGCTTAACAAGCATCTGTATTCTTATTTACTCCTGTCTATTGCTTATTATTTACTAAAATTTATTTATTACTACTTTATACAGTGCCTTGCAACAGCAACTATCATACTGAAAACCTAGTGTTTACCTTTAACTCTGTTAGTTATGCAAGACTGACAAAATTGTTTGATTACCAACCAAATTCAGAGAGTTTACTTCTGTTGAGCTGCTAAAACCCCAAAAAAAGATTAGGTACCAAATTTAATTTAAAATTGACAAAATTGAGGTTTTTAATTTTTTTTAAATATGTTTAGAAAAATTTGCACGTTCCCTCAGAAATGAATTCTAAGCAACTTTTTCAAAAACTTTTTGGGATGTCACGTTATCTAACCTCACTTTTGCAGATTAGTAGCATATTTTTTGGTATGTTTTCTATTACTCCGAATCATTTGATTAAAAGTTGTTGTTATCTAGAAATGTATAATCAAAAAATGAAATACACTAACGTCGACACAGTTGAAAGGAAAAAAGAAAAACATTTTCTTAAATAATTTTCCAATTTTCAGATAGTATTAACTTCTTGCTACATAATTTATATTTTTTTATTTAACAAAGACAATTTCTTTAAAACTATCAAACCAATAGAAATAGAAATGCTCGTAAAGCTTTATGTTAAACTATCACGATTATTGTAATTCACAAATTTTATAGTTATGTATATACTAACATATTATGTACGTTATCTCACATATTAAATTCACTATAAAATATTTGTAACACAAACAATTTGAAATATTAATATGTAAGTTGTCCTGACTAGTTATATTTGATATTTTATTTTGTTTGCAGCCATGTCCAAGAACGGCGGTATCATACTTTAGTTTATGAATTGGGCACCGTAAGCTTCCTACACTCTCAGGCAACAAACAAGGACCCAATAAAAATTGATGTCTGGTCCATGCATACGATTATGCCGCCGGTCAAAGCGACCGCTGCATATCGCGTGCTTCAAATCGCAGCTACCAAACCGTTGCCGTCGCATCGTCGTGATGGGCCACGAAGACAAACGCTGCGGGCACTATCTTTGATCATCTCTGATAGGAAAAAATGTACTAAAAATCCTAGGCTCACCGATTATGAAAGTTACAATTACAAAAAAAAACAATGATATGGAGATGCTTATTAAGAACTTTTAGCCCGAGGTACTAATTCGCTTCTTCATTTTCTACTCCATTGGCCACAATTTCTATCAACATATTATTTTGAAAATTATGTAAATAGGACACACTTGTTAACTTCTTCGTGTATTAATGTTGCCACGTTGTTAGATTTTACTATGAAGATAAAGTCAATTTAAATTAATTTAACATTAAGAATGTGTATACATAATATAATTAATTATGGCAACACTTCCAATGAAAATAAAAGTATTCAAATTAGTATTTTGTATTGTTATCTAGCCATTGCAGTATCTATGTTTTATTTTCTTTAAAAGGAATTATTGCTTTTGTTAAATTTTCTCTAAGCCACCTCTCGTTAAAGTGTTAAGAAATTTTATGATTAATGTGTGAAATAGAATTAATTATTTTTTTACATTTGTCAGTTTATGTTATTCTTTTCGAGAGATTTTTTTTTGTACGTTCACTAAAAGTATGCACATTGTCAAACAACGAACGTCTATCTGAATGCATTATACAAGATAGTAAATAAATGACAATAACAGTTGTTATTTATTGCAATACAATTTTAAGAGCTGCAAATACAATTTTGTCTGAATGCATTATACAAGATAGTAAATAAATGACAATAACAGTTGTTATTTGTTGCAATACAATTTTAAGAGCTGCAAACAATTTTGTCTAAAAGAAAATAATATGAAAGATCTTTAAAATTGTTTTCTAAATTATTTTAAGCAATTTTTCGAAATTATTTTATTTTCGAAGCAATTACCTTATTAAAGTAAAATGAAATGTTATAGCTTTTAAATTTCAGAATTTTCTCGATAAAATTTAAAAAAATTAAATTATTATGACGTTTTCATCTTAACTATCAGATACAGTTAGAGACATATAGTTCTTTATGTCATTTGCAAGAACTTAAGAGCACAATGTCGATTTTTTGCAATTTATAAATGTAAATAAAAATTATAGATGATTTCTTTCTTTAAGAAAAATATATCACGATTTTATAAATTATTCTTTTAAAACATCTTTTGAAATTCAGTTTATAACTCATCTAACAATGTATCTTTAAAGGCAGACAATTGTGTTTACTAATTACATATTAAGTTGTACATCCGATATTTAAAGTGGTGCGGTGAATTCGTGAAGTGACGACGATGCATGGAATTCGGGCAATTACCCGAGGCACGTGCAGTCGCGTACCCCGTATTATATTTATAGCCAATAGGAATCCGTACAAAAAATAAAATACTCATTTAGAGTTGGTGTTCTCTACCACCGTTGAAAGTTCCTAAACTTTTAAAAGTGACACGTTATTGGATAACGCTATCTGTGATAAAGATACCATTTAATGGTTTTTTATGTATTCGTTAATCGAGAAATCTCAAATAACTTATTTCAGTCAGACTGTAAAACACAAAGATAACAAAAATTACAAGTCTTAATCATCATGTTTATTATACTCCATTAAATGTTATTTATTTATTACTTTTTAGAAAATAAAATTAAAAATTTGTCACTTTTACATTTATGACTAAGAATTTTGTTCTATAAAATGATTTTCAAATAACACAAGGGTTTGTTTTAAACTGATCTGCTACAGTTTAAAACAAGCCTCAATATACTAAAAATATATACAGTATACAGTGTGGTGATAAAGTTTGGAACAAAATTCATAAAATCGTTCTATAATGTTTTTAAGAAAATCGCTCGGACAGGTCAATTTTTGTTTTTGAAACGCCGTCTTCTGACGTTAATTTTTTTGGAATGACGTCATTTGTTTTTGCACAATGACTGATTTTTTTTAAATGACAACCCCCACTTTTTTCTTCTGTTTTTAATAGACATTCTTACTACTTAAACGGTGTTGTAAAAAAATTGGTACCTTACATAACAATTTTTTTGAATAAATGACACATTAAATTTTTTCTTTTAACCAAAAATTTTAATTTTTTGAAGAAAAAATGTTATTTTTTTCAGAAAAGTTCTTATGTAAAGAATTAATTCGGTAATCACAACTTAAACATCAAGGAGGTCTATCAAAAGCAAAAGAAAAAAATAAGAGGTGTCATTTAAAAAAATCGATAAAATTACTGTTATTTGCTTTAATTTAGAATGTTTACGATTATTATTTTTACTAAATTATAACCACTGACGATCTGAAGTAAATGTGTCATTTATTCAAAAAAATTGTTATGTGAGGTACCAATTTTTTTACATCACCGTTTAAGTAGTAAGAGGGTCTATTAAAAACAGAAGAAAAAAGTGGGGGTTGTCATTTAAAAAAGTTTATGATGACGTCATTGTGCAAAAACAAATGACGTCATTCCAAAAAATTAACGTCAGAAGACGGCATTTTAAAAACAAAAATTGACCTGTCCGAGCGATTTTCTTAAAAACATTATAATTATGAATTTTGTTCCAAACTTTATCACCACACTGTATAATTTTAATCAAAATAAGATTTTAGCAGGTCACAACATTTATGAAGTTAAGTAGATAAAATAGAAGGATAACATATTTACGTTATAACCTTATTATGTATTGAATTTTATTGGTTAAAAATTGTTGGTAAAATGCTCGGAAAAATACTTTGTTTCTTTCAGCGGCCAACCAAATAAATTGTAGTTTATATTACCTTAAAGAATATAATATTTATTAAATCTTTATCACTAAACAAATTTTTTGTTAAAATTGAAAACAATTGAATACAGAGTTTTTATAGATTTATTTTACCAACTATTTTCCCAATTACGATATGTTTATAAATGTATAAAATTCTCAAAAATGTGCAATTATCTAGTTATTTGTCATTACGCGAAACTTAGCAGTTCAGATAAAACCTTTTAACAAATTAGCGTTAGAAATTTATCCTAATTAAATCAAGATCTATAGACGTGAAAACAAAATGTAATCCCCTAACCAGTGTGATCTGATTTGGTGAATAGCAAATGTCAAAATCGATAGACTATATAATGCATAATTCCATGAAATATTGCCAATTTACATACACTTTCCCTCGATAGTCTACTTATTTAGCATGCAGGGCGGTACACTTGCATCTGGAGTCTCGGCGAGGTTGGGTCATCAGTGAAGCTCGTCGCAGTAACTGTCGTACACACTCCTCTGTCCAACTAACGACGTATCGTTACGTTATTTGAATACTTGATTACAAACGAAGGAAATAATTACAAGCAATAAACTTGACTGTTAGAATGTTGCACAGCATATTGTTCTATAGTCTTTGATTTAGTACGCAGGTATTATTTTAGACACAAATAGCTAAAATAAAATCAGATGGCCATCTACAGGCTGAGAGTAAAATTATATTAAGGAAAACGACCAAACTGCGTGTATGTACGCCCTCATCACATACTCAAATCCACTGCTAAAGCTAAAATTAACATTGCATTCTTAGAAAAGGTTAAATACAATAGGAAAGACTAATTTCCAATAAGTTGTATTAAAAACTGACGGTTGGGTTTATCACAGTTTATTAAAACGTTGGCCAACTCGTTCATATTTACATCAGTTCTAATTTAATTAAATACATCCATGTTTTGCTGAAATTACCTAAGCTACACGATGTAGTTATAATCAGTAATTACGACTAGCATCAATTTGGTCTAAAAATTCTTTAATTCTAAATTTTCCGAACATATACCTACGTAATATCTCTTCGAATTCGATCACTGCTCCATATGAGTAATTATTTGGTAAACGGGGTCTTACCATTCGGCTGTTCATGACATTCTACAAGCAATATAACAGTGCAACGCTAACTGTATGTACAACGTTTTATATTTTACATATTTGGCGACCCAAAAGGTGTATATCAAGATTAAAACGTAATGTGCTGAATTAAAAGTTATCAGAAAAATAACAAATGTGATAGATACATTTGAATTCATATACACTTTCACAGTACCAGAACCATTGCAATTTGCAAAACACGTTCGGTATATTTTACAATCAACGGTCGTAATTCGGTTGATTCCTTTTAATTCCGATAACGAATTTGATACATCACGTTTCAGACTAAATTGATTATCGGTCTGTCCGATAAAATCATGTAAATTTTATTCTGGTGCACGTTTAATTCTTGAAAGGTTTTGCTACCTTGTTTCCCAAAATTTATCGTGGCGCAATTTATTCGAACAAATGCTTCCGCATGTATTAGTGCCCTCAGGCTTTATCACTTTTGATATCGATTTATGGTGCACCGACTTACTTTAGGAATGTTGTTTGTTTTTAGAGAAAGTGAAAGCGAAAGTATTTTGAACATTTGCAATTAAAATTGTTCGAAATAATTTAGAACGTGAGTAAACGTTTGTTTTCGTTACACCATTCTTTTCAATAAATTTCAACTAAAAGATTATCTAAAACTAGTTTAATTTGAAACAAATAAATGGTAGAATTTATATTTTAATTTTTATTTATATTTATTTAATAACATACATTCTCATTTTCAAAAAGAACGGAGACATGACGAATTTATATAAAAAATGGAATTGGACTCTGTTGTTTAACACTGATTACATATTGAAACTGCATGCTTCTTGCATGTTCAGCGTTCACATGATAAACACCAATTATTTTTTACGAAAAAGTACGGATGGATGGAAAAAGGTTGGATTCGCTCGTTTTTAAAATTTTTAGTTGGATTGGCATGGATTAGGTTCGCCCATAATTGAAATTATTGAAATTCAATGGGTCAGTTTTTAAAATGGTTAGGTTCGCTACATAATTGAATTTTAAAATTTATAATTTGTGGTTGGGTTGGCATGGGTTAGGTTCGCTCCGTAATTCAAATTATCAAATTATCGAAATTCTAAATGTCAGTTTTAAAAATTTATAATTTACTGTTGGGTCGTTCCGCAATTGAAATTCAAAAGGGAAAAAAGGGTGTACAAAAATAGTACAAAAGAAAATACAAAATTCAAATTACCTATAACAACAATTGCCGACTCAAAAGGCTGGCGCCGCTGGGCTATACCCCATTTAGCCCTGTGGTTAAGATGGTCTCGATCGAGGTTTATCTTCCTTCATCCTTTTTTGATGTCGTTAGTTAATTTTCATCTTCATTTTTCGAAGCTTTATATTTTTAAGTTGTTGTTTGCTGTGTATAGGTCACCCCAGGGTGACATTGATATGTTCATGGATGTTATGAACAGCATTCTCAACATTTTAAAGCCTAGTCATATGAAAATGGTCATAACTGGCGACTTTAATTTGAATTTTAACGTTAACGAGCCCAAGGTTAATAACTTTAAAGATCTAATGGCATCCTTTCTTTT
>JAFFZR010015510.1:0-29194 GCA_018397195.1 Lethrus apterus | reverse complement strand
TCTTGGTTTATATCACGACAGCGCTGGAAAAGAACGTTAATCTCGAAAAGCGCCTCTCGTGTTCCAAGTCCTTTGCGGAATCCAAACTGTGTGTTGCTTATGTCTTCCTCGAGTCTTCTGTAAATTCTTTTGTGAATGATTTTTAAGAACAATCACCATTAGAACTCGTTAAAACAAGCATTACTTCCATTTATCATTTTTTTTTCTAAATTCTTCTAAACAGAGTTAAAATTAAAAATAGTTTGAACCCTAAAATGCATACCCGCCTATGCATTTACACATCCATTGATATAACGTAGTACGCAAAAATTACTCGATTAAAATAAGTCGAATAAAAAAACAATAAAAAATATTAGGTAACAAGAAAAACTTACTATGCATTGAGGTATAACAATTTCAATGTGCGAAGCTTCAAATAAGGAGTTAGGAAAATATTCGCATTCAAAAACATTACAAACAAAATTTTGTTAAGAACCGCTATTTGTACGGGTAGTTAAATTTTTTACGTGGACTTTCATTCAGTTTTTGGTTCACTCCATAATTGTATGTAAAAAAAAGGTCCCACCTTGTCCAAGTCCTAAGGCTGAAATAAAGCTCCGTAATTGAAATTCAAAATGTAACGTATATGCATACATTTAAAAAAGCTAAGCAATTCTTGGGTTCGAAAAATCACCAGAAACAGGAGATTTTATAAAGGTTTTCATCAAATCACCAAATCTTGTAAATATTCACCAACTTACTAAATCTGTGTACGAAATTTGATAAATAAAGCGAACTTCGTCAAACTAGGTCACTGCATACCGACTTAGCGAACTAGTTTCAGTTTCGACAGTTGTTTTTCTCGCCTGATGTATGTGCACCATCTACCGATGAGTAGAAGTAACATCAACGCGAGGGCTCAGAGCAACAACCACATAACTAGTTTTATTTGTTTTGAGATAATCGCGATTGAAAATGAACTCAGGAGCAAATATCTTTATATATTAATGTCAGTCAGGGTTTTAAATCTTTCTTTCATAAAAATAAATGGTCATTGTTTATTTTCAAATTACGTAATACAAAATAACATCTATAATTCAAAATCATGTTTTTTTGAGTTATGTGGTTGTTGCTCTAAGCCCTCGTCGAATTATACGTCTATTCATAAAACTGAGGTACCACTACTCATCGCTAAGTTTAGTCCGTACATCACAAATCTTTCACTTTTTTAATTCAAAAGGTATGCATTTACAATTAAAAAGTACAAGTATAATGAAGGAGTCATATTGTATGTGTTTAATGCGATGATAATAAATTAAACATACATACATATATGTGAAAAATAAATAGATAAAATATTAAATAGATGTATAAAAATGAACAGGCAGTGTGGTATTTGACAATAATGCGACATGACGTCATAGAAGACCGATATAATCTATTTGCCGACAAAACGATCAGCGCATGCCGGAAAGGCCTTGGGTTATCGTTGGCTCCAACACACACCTCTACACTGCAAAGCACAAGCCCTGAATTTGTGAATGAAATGCAACAGCTAGTCGTTCAATAACATCACCACTGCCACCCTTTTCCTTTCCATCTCGTTCTTTCAGGACTTTCAGAAGTTGGCTTCTGGTTTTTATAATTAAATTTCTTTATCAGATTAAAAATTAAATATCTTGTGTACAAATTCAAATATTTACTTTGTAAGCTGCATGAATGAATACAACTATATATTGAAATAATAATATAATAATATAATGATATTATTAATAAATATTAAAAAATCTCCGTGCCTTTACACAACGTGTACATAAAATTGTATATGCAACCGCTGTTTGTGCGGATAGGTCAGCATCCATTTTCTCGTCTTGTAGCAGTTGCCGACGTGCGTTTCTCTACCTCTCAGGAAATTCTTTTTCCTTAGCATGTGTCTAGTCTTCTTTGCATAATTTGTGCATTTCGTCACTTTTCTGCATCCGTTATTATTTATCTTTGCCACGTACGAATTTGATTAAATTGTCCAGTTTTATTTTTTATTTTCCATAACATTCATCATTATGTTTCTATTCGAATTTCATTCATTTTACTAACGATATTCTGGATTTACATTTTTTTAAGTTTTTTTATCAGATTTATCAAAAAAAAAGTTTTTTATCAAATAATATATATATATTTAAAATTGAGTTTTGGAGAAATGTGAGAAAATAATAATAATAATAGTTTGTTTGTCCCAGTAGTACTTCTAACAGTACTCAGTTGCTTAAAAATTAAATTCCTCCAATAAAGACTTAGGCCTAGAAGGCCACTGTGCATCTGCATGATAAAGAATCCATTAGGAGAACTTGACTGCCTCCGCTTCAAATCTCATAGTTCGTGCGGCAAAAAGAATTGTTGTCCGAGAAGCCTATCTTCTGTGTAATCACATAGGAAGTGGGTGGGGGGTCTCCTCCTCCTTTCTACACTTTCTACACATTGGGTCATCTGTCACCATCATAGAATGAATGTGCTTATTCAGGCGATTGCGGCCTGTCACCGAGCCCCATTCTTTCCCTATTGCGTTAGAGCAGCCATGCCAGCTTGAGTCCAGTCGAGGGTAACTGAAAAATATTTCAAAAAACTTTGTGGTTTGGTTCCGAAAGGTCCAAATGATTTTGATAATATAGGGCCCTGAGCAATGGGCAAAATTTGTACAATAAAATCAATGTATCCAAGTTTAAAAAATCTCTTAATTATGAACAATATAAAAAAGACAATTAAATCAATTAATTCGGAAATCATAATTCACAATTTTTGAATAGTTGAACTAGTTTATTTGCTGAAGAAATACGTTCAACCAATATTTTCACCCCATAATATGCTTTACAATATGTTGAACGGCAGACGCAATAGCGGTGATAAGAAGCGAATTTTCTAAAGGACAGCCAAATGTACGAGGGAGAAAGCATACAGAAAGAAGTTTGAATGAAATATTGATTGTGAATAGAATACGTTTAATAGTTCGTTTATTTTTTATCCGTTACTGTTTGTTAAAAGATTATTTATTTTTCTGTTACTTGATATTTTAAAATAAATTAAAAAATTTAAGATATGAAATATATTTTTTTTAAATTCCTAAAAATCAAATGCTGTTCAAAATGTTAATTTATTTATTCATAGCTTATATTTAAAAGATTATTTATTTTTCTGTTATTTGATGTTTTAAAATAAATTAAAATTTTAAACAGCGTTTGATTTTTAGGAATTTAAAAAAAAAATTATTTCATATAATAAATTTTACTGGAATGATGCTAAAAATCTAATTCTAAAAATTATTCTCCGATAATCGTCTTCAGTTTTTACAAATGATCTCTTAGCAGAAAGCGGAATATATATTCTTCTTCATCTTATTGCAAAAGTACAGTAAATACCGACGCGAAGAGGACTATGAGAAGAAAAAGAAAAGAAAAACACATGTAACAACAATAATATTCACGACAATAAAATTCTTACTTTTATAAGGATACCTGTTTTATGTTTTGAATTAAAATAGGATCATTATTGATTGCTTGTTGTAGTTTCAGGATTAGGACTGTATTTTTATTGTTTTATCTCTACTAAAAACATCAGCAAGTGCTAAAAAAATCTGGAACAAATATCAAGTTTTGACATTGTTCCTAATAAGGCTTATAGTTTTTTTCACAATTGCTAGAGACGATCAATTTTCACCTCGAATTCTTGTCGAAATAACAAGTAATGGAATCTAATCAATAGCAAACAAGCCAAGAGCTCTTTTTCAATTTGATTGTATTTTTGCTACGCTTCTGTCAATAAAATAGATGTAGACTCTTTAGATCCATCTAGTAACATTGTTCCGATACTATATTTGCTAGACAGACGGACAAAACTTTCCCCATTTTCCCTTCAAATCTATTCATTTTTATCACATAGTTTTCTTAATGTTGTCCTTTCGGAAATATGTCTTTGTAGTTCCTAGGTGTTTTCAACAGATTTATAAAGTGTATTTTTTTCTCGTCTACTTGTATTCTTGGAAATAATTACGTGTTCTTAAAAAAGAACTTCATTGTGTTCCCAAAAACCTTGATCGCTATTTTAAAAACAAAATCACAAGATGAACACAAGATAAAAGAAGGAAACGTATAAAAAAGAAATAAAAAGCTATAGGATCAAAGAAGGTAATGTTAGGGAAAAATCTCAGGACGCAATTGTTAAAAAATTAAAGGAAAGGTAGGTAAAAACAGAATGGAAAAGGAAATGGTCAAAATTTAAAGAAATTGTATTGGAAGCAGCAACAGAAGCTTATAGAACGTCATAAATAAGTAATCTGTATACAAAAAGAAGCAAAGAAATTCAAAAGAAAATAAAAGAGGAAAAAAGCGTGCGTAGGAGAAATACTTAACAAATAAATCCGGAAGAATATAACTAATATAAGGAGAAAAGGAAAGGGATAAAGGTAGCAGTGAAAGAAGCAAAGAAACAGTCATGGGAAATCAAATCAGAAATTGGAAAGACGGGAACAACATTTGAGAGAATTAACCAGAGAGGAACAAGACAGAAGAAAAGGAAGTAAATAGCCTAAATGGAGAAGAGATAAAGACCATCACATATGAGGAGATAGCAACGGCAATATAAAATATATAGGAGACATAATCTGCAAATAAAACCGATACAGGACAATTAAGATGGTTCGGGAATGTTTGTCACATGCCGGATGAAAGAATAGCAAGGATATGAGTATATGAAGCTAATGTAACAGGAAGCGTGCAAAACGAAGGCCAAGAAAAATGGCATTTTTCTCTTTCCAACTGTCTTAAAATATGTATGGAGTTACAAATAAAAATAAATCAAATCGAGCCGATATATTATAATTTAAATAATAAAAATCTTTGCATTAACAAAAGTTCAAAAATAAGCAAAAAGTCAGTAAATTGAAATTACAGGTAAATAAAAAGTCTACAAAAATTATGTAAAAATAACCATTACCCACGTAAATGCGTAAAATAATAATTGAAAATCTATTTAAGAAATAGAATATTCTGATGTCCAATCACTTAATCACTTAATTAAATAAATAGTAAACCGAGTGAAATAGTAAAAATATCTCGTCTCTAAATTCCTGTTATTACAAAGGTATTTTTAATTTAAATAACCACGAATGAACACAAATGTAGGTTAAAAGCTTCATTTGTGTAGTAAATGAATGGAATAAAATATAGTTCGTTTAATCTGTGTACTTTTAAATTATTTATCCTTGCCCAATGTGTTACAAGTAATCCACATCAAAAATATTATTTTATTGATGTCATAGAAATGGAAATTTCAATTTATAAAGCACGAAAGTTAATACAGAATTTAGTTATTTTCATTTTTATGTGTTGTTACATTAAATAAAGAATAGTTTTTCCATTTAATCCATATTCATAATATAAATTAATACTACAAAAAGCTACACCTCATTAAGTACAATCCGCTTCTTCAGACATCTAATCTCATCAACAAAATGGATTGTGATCGAGCGGAAAACTATTTTCAATCCACTATTCATTTCAAATTCGCCTTGACATTATCAACCTACATTTTTATAACAATTTATTTATAAAACCTTTTTGTAAATGTAAAAATAAAATGCTGTTGGATGTTTGAATAATTTTCCAGTCAGAAGCTTTTACCATGTAATAAAAATGCGCGTCGCAAAATAGGTGACCCAACAATTCAATTATAATAAAGTTAAATAAAAAAAGTAGTATATATTTTAAGTAACAACGCCGGTAGCATCTTGTCACTTTTAATGTCAAATTATAAATATTGGTCATAGTTATCCAAGAAAAAATTCATTTTCAAATTCTAAAATTAATGTTAGTATGTTCTATTAAATTCATGGGTGCAGTTGGCATTAATTTATTAATGAAGAAAAATAATAACTTGGCAACACCGAAGAACATTACGAAAATTCAGTCAAAATGTAAACAAAAATATACCAGGTAGATAATGAATGCATGTTCTTAATTATTTAAGTATTTTATTGAATAAATTATATTTATTTTCAAAATAGGTATATGACAATTTAATACGTTTAATTAAAAAATATTTTGTCTTATTGAAAACTTATATATTAAAGTTATACTGTAAACTGGAACATAAAAGAGGAGATTCTATAGAATACCTTTAATTGAGTTCTGACTCAACATTTTCCAGGAAAGTCTAATTTTAGAAAATTTAATATTTTCATTCGGGATAAATCCTAAAAATAGTAACGCGCTCCGTTGAGTAACGACCAACTTAATAAAATATACAAAATAAATAAAAAGAAACAAGGAAAGTACATACATGTGCGAATTTAATATCTGAAAGATGATATGGGATTTAGTTCGGCAGATGCAATTAACAAACGTTTTTAAAAAGTAATATATTTTTTCTAAACTAGGTTGGTTTATACATTTAGCGATAATTTAATAACTAACTTTAGTATTTGGATGAGGATGTTTTCTCATTTGGATATTTTCATTAAATATTTTAGTGTGTACAATATTACGATATTAGACTTGTGTTGCAATCTTCCTTATATTTCAATCATCCTTATATTTCAATGCAGAATGACTTCAGAGTAAGGTGAATGTGGTCATGTGATGAATAAGACCGTTTTCTGCGTCAAATTCTGTCTGGAGGACAGTTCAGTAAGTACACTCTTGTCATTTTTCAGAAAATATTTAATTATTCCAAGCAGTACACAATTATAGCTGTTTGCAATATGCAATTCATTTTAATTTTGTAATAAATATTTTTGAAATGTCATAGCAATTTAATTCTAATTTCAAGCAGTTGTAACAAAAATATTTCATAAAAAAAATATTTAAAAAAATGAATGTAAACAAATATAATCCACAAACTATTATTATTTAATGAAAAAGAAAACAGTTTCAAGCTTTTTTCCTGACGTTTATTAAAATTATGGCTTAATTATTGATTATCAAGCATTGGTTGTCTATAAATTTTCACCTTATTCGCGATGTTGTAAATCAATAATATCATCAAGTGGACCTTTGTAGAGCAACCAAGAAGCAATTCTGTAGTGGACTTTTTTAACAGCAGGTGTTGCCGATAATACCCACTTTCTTCTATAAATAAATTCTTATTTGAACATTTTTGTTAATTCTTCTTTTTGTTTTGTGGATTTTATTTTCAACACTGAAGTTTTGATTGTTGTAAGTAATAAGTTTTGGGAAGAAGAAAGCTGTTCTATTTAATACCAGTCAGCAAATGAAATTTTTAAAAGGAAAGAATTGTTCAGTTGACTTATATTGATTTATTGCCTCAGGAATTTAAAGAAATCGTCCAATATATTTTTGTTTTATGCATTTAGAAATAAATATTTGGAAAGGATTTATTTCTTGGACAATTTGAAGAAATCGCGAGGAATGAAATAATTTTAGCTAAATAAGACGTTTCTTGAAACGAGGTTCGCAATTGGGTGAAAATATCTTGTCTGTGGATGGTATTTTTGGGTTGGGTTCTAAAATCTTTCTATAGTTAGTTTGATAGAAAATGGAATATATATTATTTCTTATCTGAGGAATTTGAAAATATCTTCATCAAAACTACAATTTATTTAGACACTAATCTATGTTCGTTTTCATTGGGTTCGGATGCCATGAATGACAAAAACTTTCTTAGACAAAATGTTTTCCCTTTGTGATTGTGTTTTTTTTTGTTTAATTTAGACGTATTTGGGCTGAACAATAAAATGTCTCAAACACCAGCGAACAGTTAGTAGAAATAAATAAGCAATTGAATTAGAGTTTATAAATAAAGCCAACACCACAACAAATTCATGACGTGAAATTGTTGACGATGGATTGTAATACCTGTTGGTGTTTGGGCTATTTTAATCGTTTAGATGATCCATTTAGATCCGACTAGGGTAATATGCTCTGAAGAACGGGATAGGAAATAAGAGGAGATAAATATAAGACCTTGAAACTGAATTGATATCCCAAACACACGTTGACCAAGGCAAGAGAAAACAATGCAACACCACCTAATCCGAATCCAAACCAACCGGGTAAGACATGCACTACGGTCATTCCATACAGAAGAGTCCTATCAGAGAAAATTCGAAGAATAGGCAATAAATACAAAATCATAACTGTGATTAGGACAACCAATACGATTAGATCAATCCTAACAAGAACTAAACCGGATAACGTAAATCAAAGAACTGTGTATACAAAGTACCTTGCGAATGTGGACGTCCATACATAGGAGAAACCAGCAGGCCTCTAGATATCAGGATCAACGAACACAAGAAACTGGTTCGCCTAGAGGAAAATCAAATGGAATGATGCAACAACTCTGGCGAAAGAAGAGCATGGCAACAGAAGAAAGCTGAAAGAGGCGTCATATATGACCACAGCTGCCAATCCATTAAGCACACCAAGCCTCGAGATCAAACGGGTGTGGATACCAATAATACGGCTTAGCATTAGGTGGCAGTGACATCTGACATTAAACTATAAGTTTGATTTAGAAAACATTCCTTCTCGGCGCTACCCTGAAGACGCCAGAAGATTGACTGCTGAAACGTCGGATCTAAATGGATCATATAAACGATGGAAATAGCCCAAACACCAACAGGTACAACAACAAATAAAATTTCATTAATGCAAAAGAACAATTTGAAATGCTATTCATAAAACTACAGTTCTTATAACATTGAAATAAATATTACTTCAAGAATCTTAACCCAGGACACTGAGGTGGAAGGAAACTTACCGTAGTTATTTAGTTAGTAAAAGCGTACTTTTATTTCAACTTTCTGTAAATAATTTTAAGTTGTCAGTTGTCGAGTAAATGAACAAAATACTTGTGTTTTAAGTGTATGTTTAAGTTTATTACATACATTTTTTAATAATTAATAATAAATAAATTTAAAAACTCCATGTTTTCCACGCTAACAAAATTTTAACACCCTTGCAAAAACAGAAAGACAGAAAAGACATATTTTTTTACTTCAACTTCAGAATCCAGGCTATTTGCCAAATTAAAAATATTGATTTATGTCGTTTAAATAAAATCTACTTTTACAAAACAAATGACGTTTTCCCGGCACATGATTAATGTAGGAAATTTTCACGTAAAGTTTTATTGGTCACCCACGATGAATACGTTAATATCAATATGTAATTGTTTGTGCTTCTTTACTATATTCTTAACAAAAAAAATTTATTTAAATGTTTATTGTAATGAAATAGATATCAGAATTTAATCAATATTAATTACCTACAATATTTTAAAAGTTATCATTTAAATGTGAAATATCTCATCCCAAATTTATATTTAATAAGTCTTTCATATTTATTATAGGACAGTTAATGAGTAAAACAATTATAGAAGAAGCAAAATGTGGTGTGTGCATACAGTGAAATATATGCAGTAAGCATCAACCCCTAAAACTACGTTACCCACCCCAATATTCAAAGCTATTCATAAACGGCGCTGTTCAACTATGTGGGCGGACCAACCCTGTTCAAAGCGAGTTTAATTTACGGATCTCAGTGAGCGTGGGCGTCATTCATAATCTAAAATTAATAAGACCAATTTTTATGATATTTCTAACGATTTATTTAAAACTGTTACAAAATATTATCATACCGTAACGACCAAACTCATTTATTATTGCAAATTCTTAACACTTACAATACAGAAGTTTCATTATTAAATCATTCATCTTCCTAGTTGAGAAGGAAATGATCAACGAACAAATATGCTCGTGTATTTATAATGTGAATGAAATATTGCAAAAGTTATTGCAATATTTCATATACGTATATTGAGATTTCATTTTCATTTTAAAATATCTTGTTAACTAACAAATTCAATTTAATATTTTGCCATAATCCGTATTTACGTTATTTATGATTGAAATTATGGACGCCGCAAAAACAGCATACACACACACACACAGTAATTTAATATGTCAGATTTCAATTAAATATAAAAATAACTGCAACGTCAGCAAAAACTATGCAAAATATTATGGTAGGTTTGTTATGAATATGGTGTACCTCTGGTTGATGTTGTCCTAGATTTTAATTGAGGTAGTCTCTCTTTGGCCTAGATTATGCACATCTAGTTATTTTTGACATGGTGATGGTATCGTTCATTCAGATTCTAAGAAACATTATTGGATAGAAAAATATCGCGATGTACAAGGAAGTTGATCACTGAAATTTATTGTGCCGAATAATGAAGGGAATTAGCATAAAAAATATCGTCGTTTATTTAGGACAGATTTCCACTCGTCGTTTATTTAGGACAGGTTTCCACGTACATACTAGGGAGGCGTGATATAGTCCCTATATAGTGTCTCAAAAGGGAACAGTTTGCTCTATTTGTGATTCAACAGCAAATTTTAAATGACTTTTAAAAGAATTAAATACGTTCAAAACATCTGTGGCGTATCTAAGAACACTGCATATAATGTCATCAACGTATTGAAATAAAAATGGAAAATCAAAAGGTAGCCTTTCAACTGAATATTTAATCAACGTATTCATAATTATTACGGTTATAATTGGAGATAAACCACAATAACATACTATACCTTCATGGGGAGGAAGTTTACCATCTATCGAAGGAATTCGAGAAGCTTCGTAGCAAGAAAGCACGTTTCTACGTCGATGTCGGGACCAAGATCTCATTCCGAATTGCTGCAGATTATCGTTTCACACAAAAACAACCAACATTTTAAAATTGGAAATTAATTACGCATAAATATACGTACTCTAGCGCAATATCGATATCAAATTGATTGACTATTTTGCAATCGTGCATGTAAACACTAGAAGCTTTGTACACATAATACTTGATAATATCAAAATATTAACATAAATGGCTTACAAATGTCTTTTGCAAGAAGACACAAAGCACGCCCACGCTACTAAATTTCAAGTTACTGTACCCATATTTTAAGCTTCTAAGCAGCATGATAACTATTAGCTACTAAAAGGATTGACTTTTTTGTATAGTACATACCTATATACAGGTGTCCTATTTTATCAATAAAACACTATTAGACATATGTATTTTACTGGAACAAACTTATAGATCATTACGAGAGGTATTAATTTATTAACATTAATTAATATATTAATGTTAAAAACTACAAATGCAGATTATCTTTTGAGGTAGTTGGTATTTTCATTTCGACTTAAAAAACAGTAAACAGAGACTGAAAAATAAATAGGATAATTTCAAGCATCTAGTCCCGTGATATTCCTGCAATTAATGAAATAATCCACAGAAAGCAATGAAAATCACGTGCCAAATCACGTATAATAATGAATTTATGAAAGCTTATATTGAAGGGAATGGATAGTACAGAGGAGTTTCATCTAACCTGTAGGGAAACATCTTCTCGGTAATATAAGAACTTATGCTACACAATCTTTCATATTGCAATTCCACTCTATCTCCAGCAGCTACTTAAAAAAAACTTGAACTTGGAAAAACTGCCTTCTGGTGAGAAAAAAAATGTAAATAAAACATAACTTAAAATATAAAAATTAAAAAGTTAACTTTCATACATTTCAAAGTAGGGTTAATGCTCCTTCCAGTGAGTACATATCCTTTCTTAATACATTGTCAGCGTCAATCTCTTTGTCAGCCTCAATCTTTGTATTTTTTTTTAAGTTCACTTGTACAACTTGGTACAACAACTTGGTATAGAAAACATTGGCCAGTATTCAGTGTTACTTAATCGAATCATCACACAAAAAGGGTATATATCACCCCTTTTTGTGTGATTATTCGATTGCGCCTGTATATTACAGTACTATGTATGTACAATAACATATGAATAGGTTACAATAATATTAAAATGTTAATTCATTCCTTACGAATAGACGAAATATGAGCAGCAGTATTGCATTTTAAATATTTGAACACTTTTTATGACTAAAAGAATTAAACACTCATATCCTTATTATTTATTTTATTAAAACATTCATTACGGTAGCGTAAAGACGTAATAAAATTTTAGTTTCATCCCGCAAATAACAAGAGACATTATTTAATATTACTGAATTTACATTCCGCAATTTTAGTATCTCTAGAAATTCCTGGCAATAAAATTACTTTAAAAGGAAAAATATATATATATATAATCTTGTCCTCATGTACTGTTAAGTGTTGAGGAGGAAAAATAAATATTATTAAATTATTTACGTTAAATATGTTAATTAAAGTTGAAGAGAATGTTTTAATTATTTCCGGCACACAGGGTAAACCTGAAATAATTTGAACAATTTCAACAAAGCGAGCATTGAGATGAAACACAAATTCTCCAAAAATATGTTCGCGTAAATGTTAGAAAATTAAATCAGCGTGTCTTAACCTTTTAGTATTTGCGACCCAACTTTCTATATCTATATAGTTTTAATCACACCCCTTCGGGTTTTTTTTTTTTTTTTGGAGCCCTTATAATTTTTTTCAATTTTATTTTTCTTTAATTCCTTAACGCATTAAGCCTAAAATTCCACACAAATAGCTAAATTACGCCACATATGGCAACACTGTTCGCCTTATAGTACTTATTTCTCCCTTTTTCATGGAAGTTCCGATTCGTCTGTAATATTCTAGAGATGAATCTGCAAGTATAAACGTAAGCTGTGTTTCACCGTCGTCATACTTCATGTTTGACAGATGTCTGACACGTTTGACTTGATCATTAAATAGAAAGCAAATAATTTTCGAACACAGAACCATGGATGCATTTTTAATTGGCGCACAGCCAATTATGAGCATTGGATGATTTTGAAGCATCTACAAGCGCACAGGAGAGCGCCCCGCGTCGTTCCGAAGGTTAAATCAAAAAAGTTTGAGTAAAACATGAAAATAACGCCGAATTATCATCAATAAATGTGTTTTGCAACATTTCTTGTTGTTTCCTCCAAAGGAAGTTGATTTTCCACGCGACACATATTGAAATGGACACAGGACCGTACTTAGAACCGAATGCCCATTTAAAAAAATGACATTTTTCGAAAATTTAGAATTAAGATAGGACCGCCGTTTTTTGCGGATTTGGGTTTGAGTTAAGGTCAGCTATCACCTGTTAAAATATCTGTACTTATTTCAGAATGACCTTGTACATCACGCTTACCATAAATTATTTATAAAATATTTTGCAAATGAAACGAAATGAAAATATTCTGGTAAATACAATATTATTGTTGATAAGTAAAGTCATATAATTTTCCAAAGAAAATGAAATAACTTTGTCAAGAAAAACAAAATATAGCAATATATAAAAAATTACAGAGAGACTTATATTATAAGTCAACTTTAAAAGGTGTAATAAAGGAAAATTAAAATATTTATAGTTAAATATTACTACTACTGATACTACTGATACTACTATTAATATTTATAGTTTTTTACAACTAAATATTAAATACGTCAATTGAAATAAACTTCGGGAAATACATTAAAAATTGAGACACGTTTCAACACGCAGTGCGGAATAGTTATTGGGACCAGTTTACTTTGAAAGGAAATCATTAACTCATCACTTCAAATACGAAAAATCGAAATCAATAATACTGTGCAAATATGAACAAAACGAAAGCAGAAAATGCTTAACGCCTTTCCCTAGAAATCCAGGCAAACTTTTTGAAACAATTACACATACTTAATTTAAGTGAAAAGGATATTCAATAACAATTACGAAAAAATAATTTGAAAATATGAAGTTGAAAATTTAATAAACAAGTCGTAAATAATGGCCGATGGCATAATGCCCGACGGCCAAAAATGTTGCAGACCATATTAAGAACTCAAGATGTAGTTTAATGTGTGTTATATTCTCTAAAAATATAAAATCCCAATTTATTTATCGGAAAAGAATCACGTGCTATGTAATAACAAATACATAAGCAGATGATCTAGATGTGGACAAGAATCGAAAACTAAATGCTAAGGAAACTCGTTCCTGTATGAAAAATGTTAAATATTTAATGGCATATAGGAAATAAATAAATATTAGTGCAATATTGATACATAATAAACATCTCTATTATGAAGTAAGGGAGAGAAAAAGTAATTAAAAATCAAGATAACTTTTAACGTAAAACAAAATATGTTTCCGAAATCGACAAAAAATTTCCTAATTTTAATTTTTTTTTTTTTATCAAAATTGCTATAAATAAAACGCACTCTAATACTAAGATAATCTAAATAATTTGTGCTTTTTAATACGGTCATTCATTATGATGATTTTAGTCCTCTACTAACTGAAATGTGTAGTACACGAAATAGTCAAGAGTTATTAAAATCAAGTGTAGTGGCAGATCGTATCATGCAAATGAGTTGTTTTTTCTTGTTTATTTAGATCTAACACCGTAGAAACTGAATTAACAAAGCTCGGTGAAATAAGGTACGATATTTGCATATCACAGAATGAAAAGTAAGTTTTATTAAATTTTTAAATGTCAAAGATTTCATAAAACTATTACAAAGTTTTATCCACAAGACAGTATTTTATTTAAGTATAAATATTGACATAAAATTTATAAAAATTAAATTTTTAGTCTCGCCGAGTCACGTACGACTAGAAAACCCCTTGACCGCTATAACGCCGACATAGGATTGGCGTTAACGCCGAATACTCTATTGCAGGTGTAATTTTTATATTGTTATCTCATTCTTATCCGAATTGCTATAAATGTATTCATTTAAACAAAATACCTCATGTGGTTTTGATATCCATCCTGACAATAACTTATCATTAGATGACCATTAGATGCTTGAAGTCAGTCACAAATAAGTAAGTGAGGTTCACTTACTTATTTGTAACTGACTGACGTCGTTTGAAACTATCTCTAAGAAGAAACCTAAAATACTGTTGTTGTTTATAGGAAATTAGCGATGTCAACTTGGCAAGTGAAAGTACTTATGACATCAAAACATTTTAATGAATATAAAGTCCTTCCTGAAGGTTTTGGCTTTCCAAAAAGAGCAATACAAAATTTTCTGAGTACTTAAATCCGAGGACTTATCACTTAATGTGTACAAGAATTAGTAACCTTCCTCTTTCATAGAATAGAGCTGATATTTTACAAATGTAAATCAACACATTCAGTTATTCAGTAAATAATTCGGTGATTTTGCAATAATGTTTTAGACTTATAATTAAATGTATTATTTTGTAATATACCAAAAAAAATGCAAAAAATTTGTTTGAAAGTAAAAATTTTACGGTTTTAATAAATCGATGTTAAAATACAAACGAAGCAATATCTACATGTAAAACACGTTTAACATTATAAATATATTTTTACACAAGGGGCTTTAGCGGGACTTAGTATACACGTAAAATCCCCAGAGAGTTTGGGCATTTTTAAACTTGTCAAAGGTATGTAAGTCGTAGTATCTCCACAGATATTTTAATAGCAAAATGATTTAAATGCTTTCTTATTCTATAAAATAATTGACCCAAATTAAATAATTGTCTTAGTTACATAAATCTAAAAAATCAAAGCTTTTGAATGCCTAAAAGCAGGAAAATGAAAATTAAACTGATAAAAATAATCCTTTCTTACAACACAATAATCAGTTTTCATATAAATTAAAAAATTACAATTTATCTGAAATGATTTAATGAAAATCCTGTTTTCCTCAAAAGCTCATTTTTTACATTAGTTATGTAAAACATTTATTATATTTGGCTTCTCCTATATTATTAATGAATTCATGTCGTAATAATTAATATGACAGAAATTTATAATAATGACTTCTTTCTGCAATTTAAATACGTTCAAATTTCTCAAGCTTTCATAATAAATTCAAACTTTACGCAAATTAATTCAGAAAAAATATTTATATTTTTAATGTACACATATTGGCATAGAACAAATTATGCTCTACTTCAGTAGGCAGGAGAGGGGGGCTGGGAGATATCAAATGGTAAAATGAAGAGGGATGAAGAGAGAGACTATACCTAAGTGGGCACACAAGGACATTCAGTTGTCGACTACGTTATTACAAACGAAGATGCAAAAGAGGATTTGAACATGATGAAAGTGTGAAAAAGATCTGAATAGGAACACTTGCCGCCAAAGATTTTAGTGAGAGAAGATGAACGAGAAAGTAAGATAATGGAAAGAAAGGAAAGAGGAGTCATAAGCATATGGAATCAGAAAGCAGTGGGAAGGTACAGATAAACACTGTATATGGTGAATCAGGACACGCGCCAAGGTATTGATGCAAGGAGATAGACTCGGTAGGAGCGTTGTGTAAATGTATTTTAATGTGACTGTGTATTTATGGGGTAATAATGCCAATAAAGGTCTTTTAAACTTTTAGTTTAATTAAATTTATAGCTTTTTTTACTGATATTCTAGTAAACTATATGGTCGAGAGGAAATAATTAGTAACACACTATCGAAGGGCAATGAACTGCCGACAAGGCATATAATGCATGGGCTCAACGAATTAATTTTATTGTTGTACATCTTAATTCATTAATTAGATTTTCAAAAATCTAACATCATTTTACGCAAAACTTAATTGGCGCAGTCAGCAAGAAATCGTGGCAAAATTTGAATATTTTTACTTTTAGAAGGTCATGGAGAACCCTAAATTCCAAATAAATGTTTTATCTAATTCCGTATGAATGTTAAATAAATGCATAGACCTAGTTATGTCACTTGCAACAGTGAAAGAATACCCGTAAACCAAGAAAAGGTATTGGACAACGGCAGGGCATGAAATTAAATTGATTAAAATGTTGCTACATATACCAGCGTTTAAAGACGTTTAAATAGATGCCACATTGAGGTATATGTATAGTTGGACGAACTTAGTAAACTTAAAAGTACACTCAGTAATAGTACAATTTTTATTTATGACACATTTCTTATAGATGTCACATTTCTTATAGATATTGTTGATTCTTATAGATTTTGTGTGATTTTTTCCTTACCTTCTCAAATTTATAAATCTTGCCTTCTGGGCTTTTTCTCTTAATTATCCACTTTGCTTACTGCGAATTTTATTATCCATTTAGCAATTTGTTCCACAAATAAACCTCAAGCAAGAATTTTGAATACTTTTTTTTAATTCAGTCAGACATAGACATTAATTTACATACGAAAGTACATACAAGAGCTTCACAAAGGCAAATTTTTATTTTTGTTATGATGTTTGTGTGAGAAAGCAATTTTAAATAACAGTATTCGAAATTAAATTGTCGTCATTCAAGAGACCCAATTTCTTCACGTTTACTAACGGTATACGTTCTCGTCCTGATAGAAAATATAAATATTTGATTCTAACCGTCATTTAGCTTTCCGTAATTAAAAAAGAACTCCTAGCTTTACTGCTGTTGTGAAAATGTTTTAGATTTATTGAATTAATTGACTTTTATATTTGTTAATATAAATTTCAGCAACAGAATTGATATATGTACTTCCTGTAAGCTAATTTCGAAATCAGTAATCAATATGTAATCTGCATAAGAAAACAAACACAAATCTATTTATACAAAAAACAATGTAATGTAATATACAGTCATAAAAATATTTTAATCACATGGTTGAAAAAGAAACGACTATATCAGTTTTGTCCTTACGCACGTGGATTTCTGTATTACGTGTGCTTTGTGGATTCTGAGGGACTTAAGAGATTTAATGTTAATCCCTTATCGGAAAGATAAAGGATTTCTAGGTTATTAGTAAAGAATTTGTGATTATTTTCAATTCAATGATTTATTGAATCATTTTTATTACATTTTATTACATAGATCTAATACGCTCATTAAAACGTGGATTATGTTTAATTCTTGAAAGCGTTACGAGCTTTAAGCATTCAATTGCAATGATTTCAATTGTTTAGTGTTTTTAGGATTTAAACATTAATTTTTTTTTATCGAAAACTTAATAATATATACGAAATTTCTAACAGTTCAGTTTTAACTGGAAGAATACATTTTTAACAAATGCCAAAAAATATGTTTTATTATTTAAAGAACATAATAAAAAATAAAACAAAATGATAAATTGATAACATACAAGGTATTCTACTTAAAAATAACGGTAGTCATAGAAATATTAGTCATGTATTTTGTTTTAGTTAACGATAGACTTTATTATCCAGAAACAAATTGGAAGTATCACTTTTAAAATGTATAATGTTGTTGCCCTTTTTATATTAATCTTTTCTGAAAGTAACCATTTATTGTAATTTATTAAGCAAATTAGGTTGATTTTTATATTATATTGAAACAAATTAACATTTTAAACTAAATTATTTGAAGTTTAAAATTGGTAGATGATTTTGTGTTTTGATAAAAAGACATGTTTCAAATTATAATCATTTTTAATAAAGAATAAAAATACAACGTTTCTATAACTGGATATCTGTTATCGTTATCAAGTGTGATTAACAAAATTTTCCTAACTACGCGTATATATACAGAGTAGCCCACCGAAAACGAAACAGACGCGTTTTCAGGTATTTAGACGCTTTTTAAAAAACGCTCAACAGGTCAATTTTCTTTGGAAGGGGGACAAATGTATTAGCTATTTGTAGTCACCTAGTTGCAACCCTAAAGGGGGGGGGAAGGTTCACCATAAAATTTTTAAATGGAAATTGGTATTTTCAAACCACCTATCATTTGAAAGAGCAATCGATGGGCTTTACAGATGTGTTTGAATTTTTGAATTCTGATCATTACTGCCCGAAGTATTGAGCTCTGAATATTCAAACTTTTTTCATTTTTTTTCCGGGTCTGTAACTAACAAAAAGCGAAATGCTCCAAACCGAGTAGATACCCCTTGCTATTTCAAAATTTTGGGGCAAAACATGTGTCCTTGGAAAGAAAATTCACCTGTTTCGGTATTTTTTAAGCAACTCTCCAAGGTGACAAAAAAATGAAGAAAGTTTGAATATTCAAAGCTGACTAACTAGGGAAGTAATGATCAGAATTCAAAAATTCAAACACACCTGTAAAGCCCATCGTGTGCTCTTTCAAATGATTGGTTTGAAAATACCACTTTCCATTTAAAAATTTTATGGTTGCAACTTTGTTGACTATAAATAGCTAAAACATTTGTCCCCCTTCCAAAGAAAATTAACCTGTCTGAGCGTTTTTTTTTTTAAGCGTCTAAGAAAACGCGTCTGTTTCGTTTTCAGTGGGCCACTCTGTATATGTAAGAATGCTCCGATCCGACGGTTGTTACTGTTGTTAATTTTCCGGTTGAGCTAATTCCATTTTGAATTCCAGATTTTGTCTCCTTTCGATCCGGTGGTTACTGTTGTTAATTTTCCGGTTGAGCTAATTCCATTTTGAATTCCAGATTGTGTCTCCTTTTGCCACATATTTTATGTTCTTTTACCCTCACATCCAATGGTCTTTTGATTTCCCCAATGTAGCATCTGCCACATTTGCATGGGATCTTGTATATACAATTATTCATGTTGTTTTTCCCTTTCGGTTTATTCTGCATCACGATTTTGCGAAACGTTTCTTTGGAGCTGAACACTGTTTTGATGACCTTCTAATGACATTTCTGATCTTTTCCGAAATTCCTTTGATGTAAGGTATATTAAGGTTGTATTGTGGCTCCTCTTCCCTCGATTTGTTGGGCCTCTTCAAAATTTCCATTGTGTTGGCTGGGAAACCATTCATTTTGAAGTCAGATCTGATGTTGCCTCTTGGTCGTAAGTACTATCAGTATTGCAGAGTTTCTTGACGCGATCTAAACTATGCTTCCAACCATCTCAGATTTGTTAAAGTAGGTCTAGTAAGAACGCTACTAGACCTACTTTAACAAATCTGAGATGGTTGGAGCCATAGTTTAGATATCTCCCTGTATGGGTCGGTTTGCGATGTAGTGATTTTAGGATGCCATTGTCTGTCCTCTCTACGCGCACATATAGGAATGGTATGGATTGTGATTTTGATGTGTTGACAAATTTGATTGATATGCTCCAAAAAAGTGTTACGAACAGGTCTGCTGTCATTCAAAATGAGAAAAGTGTCGTCTACATATCTGAGCCATTTTTTGGGATTCCATTGGGAGGCATTCTCATTGTTTATAAAACTCCGTGTCTTTTTGGAAGTAAATTGTTTCCAGGAAGCAACGTAGGAACTCCAGCATACCATTTATTGGTATCGCAATTTTCATATAGGAAATTTTTTTTAATTACAGATACTTTTCCATTACATGGTCGACATAATCCATCCAGAGCACGATACTACTAGTGAGAAAATTTACATAAACGTGAACGCGCGCACCTAATATCCTCAAAAACTTAACGTTTGGGCGGGTATATTGGGTAATCATGTAGTGAGGTAATTTTTTGTAGATGGGAATTTAAATGGTCCAAAATATCTTCAAATTCTACAAACACATAATTCTGTCATTAAAAGACTTCCAGGCGTTGAATTTAATTCGGTTTGGTTGTCCCTCTCGCAATGCTAGAATATTTAAATAAGACGTTCCCAAACCGATTAATAAGTGGACGTGGAACCATTCTGTGTTAAAGAAGAATTTATAAACATACAACCAACTAATAATTTAAATGAGCTGCGATTAGATTTTATTACTTCATTTCAAAATATTAGCCCTTTGATCTTGCTTAATGTGAGGCAGGAATTTTATAATCGCCTAGGATATTGCCTCGCAAACAGTGGCGAATTGTTTGAACACTTGCTACGATTTTCTTAATTAGAACGAATAATAAAAATATGTACATTATTTTATTCATTATATTACTTCCCCACGCTGCGTGTGTACGAGTTTCTCTGCTTTACTCAGATATATTCACTCAAGCATTTAAAAAAACATATACTCTCGTCGGTTAGCTTGCGGTTTACTGGATCACCGGGTTTTGAAATACAGTCGGTATAACAGACGAAAGCACGAACAAAAAATAAATAAATGAGCCAGATTCGAACCGTTGTTCATATATTTTAAAAAATTAGAAAAATTTTAGGAAAAAATAATCTACATGAGAGACATATTTTCTATTCTTAGTTGTCTGTGATTAAATCTTCTTATTTAAGTCTAATTATTGATGAACGATGAACTAAATCTACCGAATGGAATTCGATTCGTTAATACGACAGATTTTCCACGCACATGCCCAGAAAATACACCGTAAAAATGAAAAACAGAACAATTTAAAAGTAACAAATGATGCGTTATGATTTATGATATTGCAAACAATAACATATTACGTCTCTTTATGTCTTAGATTGCTGTATTTTTTTTTTTTTTGTATTTTTATTTCTTTTTTTTTTTTTTATATAACCGCTTTGTATTAACATTTAAACCCAATTTCTAAGTGTGGAATTTCCACAAAAATTTGAACTGTAGACTTTGAGATTACTGGCCTCCTAACTAGACTAATCATCCTATTATTAAACCATTAACTGCACTGAGAAGAACTCGTGGGCATTGAGGTTTTCGCGTTATCTCATTAATATTCCATTGGTTAGTCGATAAATCTCATTAGTGTAATAAATACAATAATGGACCTAACACGCGGTTTTGTGGAACTCCAGATTTAATTGCTTGATTATAAATTAATGATCATTTGTGTATGATTTGAACAGTTTAAGGTATGACGGATTTTATCTAATATAGGAAACCACCATACCTTGTGAAACAAAGTCTTACGTCCAGAAATTCCGGTGTATCTATTAAGTATTATTCTAAGAATTGTTCTTGCCGGAATCCGAATTGGTGGTCGTAACTATATGCAGTTTTTTCTTTTATGAATAATACGGACATATTTATAACAGAAAACTATAAAAACCATATAATTTTCTAAACAATAAACAATTGTCTCATTTTGACATGATTTATTCTTCCTAGAGATTATATTTTATTACACATCTGATAAATATAGAGTGGAATATTTATAAAGATTCTTCTATTCAAGTAATATTGACAGTTCTGGATTATGAATCAAAAACGTGAGTGTCTGATGTAATAAGAAGTGTATTTCTCACTGGTCGACGTTTGAAATGACATGAGGGACTATAGCTGTGTGAGATGAAGTGAATTCTGAAGCTTTATAGACAAGTAAGAAGTAACCCTGGGGGTTTTACGATGTTTAAAGGAGGAGGTGTCAAATAAAAAGATATATCGTTGATTGTAACTGAAGAATAGATTGAAATGATATCTGCATATAATATGAAGTTTGTTCACGTTTCAAAATCTTGGTTGGATAATGATGTTCTAAGAGTTTATGGAATTATAGAATACGCAACGACAACCGTTTAGCAATAGGAGCGGGCGGTATCGTGTGGTCCAAACGCGGGGGTGGTTTGTTAAGGTTGGCGGCAACGCGCGACGAGGGAGATGGTGCGGGAGCGAGATGAACGGGGTGTTTGCCCAGGAGCAGCTGCCCTGCTATCGCAACCCCGATTCAGTCTCAGTCTTGTGCCACCTCGCCTGACATGCAGTCCTAAACCAAAACTCCTTTCATATCACTGTGTACGTATTTACACATAGATAATGTCCCAGCACCGGTCCACTTGATGTAATAGAGAAAGACCTGATATAATACAGTGCACATTTTATTTATATTTTTCAAATACTTTTCATACATAAAATGATCAAAACATTTACCTATATAACTGATATATATTTTTTTTGATTATTTCACTTTTTAATTCATATTATAGTTTTACTGTTTTACCGCACTGCACCAGCACCGCACCGAAAGAAGCACCAAATAGCAAGGTAATTTTTAAGGCTATTTACAATAATTACGTAATTTTGCGCTTGTTGAAAAGTTGACAAACTTTTGAAAATAAATTTCAAACTTATTTAACTTTTTCGTAATAATTTAATAATTAATATCCTTTTTTTACTTCATTGTTTTTACAATGTTTGTTCATTAATACGTATTTATATGAATATATTTATAAATCATATCTTCTTTTAAACACAAATTTTATTATTGTTCTCTCATATATGTTTCAATACAGTGATTTCTAATCAAATGTCAAGTCAAATTAATTAAGTTATTGTCGTAAGAATTTCTATCATACCGGGATCAACAGCTTTCGCGCGCCGTGAAAATTTAATACTGACAAATTTAACACATTTATTTTCGCGTAAATAAAACAATTGAATTACAATATTAATTCAGACCCCATTATCTACCAAATAATAGATAGTTAATTATTCACAAATTGATATCGTAACAAATAATCATTTTATATTAAAATTGTTGCATAATGATATTATTGAATTAGAAATTTTTTAAATACAAATTCATACATAAAATTTGTTTTGCGTCATTTTTATGAACAAAAGAAACTTGTCGTGAAAATACAAAATTGATTACAGCTGTGTTCTCTATTTCCGTAATATCATTCCAATGATATATTAGATCTTAAACCATTATTTACTTATATATTTGACAAATTCTTTTAATGCCATGGTAAGAAAATGTTAGTCGGTTTAAATATTGATTAAAAATAAAATCAATTAAAATCAAATTATTTTTTATAAAAGCTTAAAATTTTTGTTTTCAAACACATTACAAAATAAATAATATTTATTAATCAAAAAATACTTATCTTGATTTTTAATTCTAATATTTTTATATTTCAAATCTCTTGTTTGGTTAATCGTTTAATTAAAAATAAAAGTAAGTAATTTTCTAAGTAATAAATATTTTTATTACATTTAAAGTCTTAAATACTCAGAAAAAAAAATTCCAAATAAAACTTAGATAATTAATCTTTCAATCCATTCCAACTTGGTCTATGCAAATTTATGACAATGCAATGCCTGGAAAATAGTTTAGTTGCATTAATCGTATAAACGTGTCGTGAGACGATGGAAAAGCCTTGTCTTGAAACTTAACATCGATCCCTAAAATTTTCTGCATCTGCAAAATTTATTTATATATAACTGTAAAAATCTATTTGTCTAAACAAAAAAAAATATCACTTAATAAACTTTGTTCTTTGCATAAAAATAAAATTAAAATAAAAGTGTATTTACTTCATTAATCATTGATTTAAATATTTGACGAATAAATAGCATAGCTGGTAAGTACGAAACGCATTGAAATTATTTTGTACTTTATCATTTACGTAAAAGTTTATTGTGATTTACTGAAAATTTCTTTAGAAATACGATTAATCACTTATCTATATTTTAAAAGTTAATTTAAATATGTTTTGCAGAAGGAACCGTTTGTCCGACGACGTTTCTTCCAATAACACAAAAAAGAACCTTTATTTGGCATTAATACATCAATAAACTACAACTACAACAATAACCAACTAACTAAACTATTCTTTGTCGACCTCTTCTCACTTCTCGTTACTTTACCTCTCTTAGTCCGCTTGAGTACATCCAGCCCAGGTCCGGACTCGTCCATAGCCTTCCTCCATTTCCTTCCCCAGGCTGTATCTTCTCTAGCCTGCCATCCATCAAAAAAATCAAGTCAAAGAAATTAAAACAATCTTCTTTTATCAATTTATCTTAAATTTATATATTATTATTTTGATTTATTTCACAGAAAAAGTAACAGCACTAAGTATTTTATTTAAGATAAATAATTACAATTTTTAAAACAACAAGTCCAGAGTTTGGTCAAATGTAGTTAATAATAAGTCAGTTTACATTTAGGTTTGCGATCTACAACCTCGTTCGATATACAGGATCATTCTGAAATAACTCTATTTTAACAGGCTGACCATAGCCCAACCCCAAATATGCAAAAATGACGGTCCTGTGTTGAACGGTGTGCCAGAAAAAATATTTTAATTTTGAGTGAAATATGAAAATAAGGCTGAATTATCAACTATAAAGGTTATTTTGCAATATTTGATGTTATTCCCACCAAAGGAAGTTGATTTTCAACGCGATACATATTGAAATGGGCACCGGACCGTACTTAGAACCGAATGCCCATAAAAAAATGAAAAAAAATGAAAATTAAAAATGAAGATAGGAGCGCCGTTTTTGCGGATTTGGTTTTGGGTTGTCAGCTATCATCTGTTGAAATATCTGTACTTATTTCAGAATGAACCTGTATGTTATATATTAAATCGCAACGAAAAATTTAAGTCAAAATCGTTTATTCTTCTTCGTATCTTACAATTCAAACATATTCGTCAATTTCTTACTCACTTCTTCATTCTTGAACAAAAATTCGTTACTCTCCTTTCCACTTTTTCCACTCTTCTTATAAATTGCATTTTTTCCTGGTTTCTTATTTTTTTCTTTCATTGTACTATTACGTATCCAAGTGTAAAAATCGACATCTGAGGAAAAATGGCCTGCACAAAATAGTTAGAGAAGTACGCTGTAAAAAATTTTCTATAACCACAAACTGAGTATGACAAATTTAGAAGGCATTTCACAAATTTAATTACGTAACTTTTATACAAATCAAATCTAGATCTTGGAAGTATGTTAAAGATGTTCAAAGATAGTAATTTTATGACTGCTATTTGCAAATATTTGATGTATTTTTTGAACAGCATCAATAATGAAAATTAGGAAAAACTGAGTAGGCAACAAAATGGTTCCAAGATTATTATCAAAACTCAGGTACTTTATGTCTTGATACTAAGATTTTTTTACTTTATGTTTTATTTAAACCAAACTAAAATTTTTATTACTATATAAACCAATTAAATTGTAACCTCACCAAATTATCATTACTGTGAACGCCATATTAATGCAAGAGATTAACAGCTAAAATGGCTATAGTCCCCCATTTCAGAATTAATTTTGTTATGTATAAATCATATATTACAATCTTCAATTACTTTTTATCTGAGTATAACGTGTATTCGTGATATAACGTGCGAGATTCCGGACTGTCATACTTCGGAACTTGCATTATTCCGAGGAAGCGGTTCGGGAATGTATTCCGGAGCGTGTGTCACATGATAAAAATATTTGATGATGCTAATATGCTCGAATTAATATAATAACTATGTTAATAAATTCTTAAAGGATATTATTAATTTATAATTTGACATCATTCAGAATAATTAATAATTTATTGTTACAATTTAGGGTTCTTTGTACAAATTTAAATGGCATAAAAAACCCAAAATATTTTATTATTAAAAAAGAGATAAAATGTATTTGGTTAAGCAATTAATTATTTCTAAAGTTATGACGAGGGAATTAAATACAAAGTAAATAATATATTGCCTTCTAAATGAAAGTTAATTAAGATAAACAGTCGGGTATATTGATGTTACGCCATTAAGAAAATAAATTACCAACCTGAACTTTCAAGATATTTACTCCCACACCACTCTTTAAAATGCGGTGCTCTGCATTCATAGATACATTACTGGATAAAGTATGTTTCAAGTTCAAGAAATTTAATAGTTTAAGAGAACGATTTTTATAAATATTTCTTCAAATGTATAAATTCATTACGTTGATAAAAAATGTCCAATAATAAATAATATTAACAATAATATGTACAAAATTACGTAATATTGTAATTTTTAATTTCTAAATAATATTTTGTTATTCATAACCACATACCACGCATTGCATTACAACCGCACGTTCCAATTTCTTAAGTTTAAACGCCTTCGAAATCCTTTTTACATCAGCTCTTTTTCCAGTAGCTTACGCTTCAAATATAGCAGTAAAATATCTCTTAAAATTTCATCCCGCATTCATGTAATAAATACATGTAATAATATGCAATCCGAATACATTCATTGATGTGTATCATTCGACCCCACGCTTTATATATATCAGCATTTCTTAACTTCTACATAATATATTTTCTTTCGTTTAAAAACAATCTATCGTTTAAAAAAAATCGATTTTGCAATATAATGTAATAACTTCGGCCTGTCACATCGCCAAGCTCACTGGTTTGAAAAATATAAGTTATGAGTTATGATTCTAAAATGTAATTTTGTACGTTATCTCGATAATCTAGACTCTAGAAATGTTGTTTATAAACCTACCTTTTTTTAATAACATTTCAAAATTAACGTAACGTAGTTACTAATTATAATAAAACTAAAAATAAATTATTTTTTTTAATTGTTGATTGGGAATAAAAAGTTGATGTGAACATTGCATCAAAGTAGTCCGTTTATAGAAATAAACCGTAGATTGATATAAAAATTAAGGAAAACACACTAAAGATATTAATGTTTGATTATGATTTTCTCCATGACACTACGTTAATAAAAAAAATAATACGGAACTGGAAAACATTCAGCAAGAAAACGGAAATTCATGAAAAATTTCTTACTTCAAAAACACATCAAAGATTTTCTGTTTTCTTTCTAAATTTTCGTGTTTTTCTTGCATTTTTTGCCTTGTGTCCCCCTCAGGGCCTGTAGTGCCGCCCTGCTGTCTGTCCTAATGCGGCTCTTTTGGCTCCATGTATTACCCCCAGAAGCTCCGACTGGAACACGCTGGGGTATATACCGAAAGCTATAACGTCACGCAGGTTGACCTCTTTGCAGTAAACTCCGGCGCCTGTGCCCCGTCTGTTTTTGGTGCCGTCCGTAAAAATAGTTATGTCCGGTTCCTCCGTTTTATTTGTTTCAATCGTAACAATGCAGTGTCTTGTGAAATTTTAATGGAATGGGGTCTGCCTTCGCACCCAGTGGATGCATCCTCTTGAGTGCTCTTATCTTTCCTTTGCGATTAGTTTCATAGGGTTTAGTTATATCGATTTAGTATAGATAGGAATATATATTTGAACAAAATTGTCTTATTGCCTGAAAATCAGTTTTATTTGCAAATTTTATAGGCAGAAATATTTATTTGTTACCTTATAGGAATGGATTACTTCCAATGAGATTAGATTGGAGTAAGTATTTGTTTGACGAAAAGAAACAAAATTTTTTGGGTGAAAATTTTGAAGAAATAATAATGAATAATAAAAATACTATATAGAAGAAGAAGAAGAATTTTTTAAAAAAGTATGAAATGAATTTCTTTTCTGATGAAAAAAAACATAACTAGCAAAGAAAATTTTTTACGCAAATATCTTCCTTTTCTGATTGGTTTCATTGGTTACAAAATTCACTTTAAAGTGGAATTCGTGTAGGAACTGTAGGAACGTGTAGGACGAATAAAATATTTAAGAAATTTTTGAGCAAGCTTATGGTAAATCATGATGATCCCAAATTGTTCATGTATTCTGCATATTCATTTGTGCTTTGTTTGACATAATTTTCAACGAAATCCTCATAAATATGTAAATAAATAAATCAATTATTTCTTTTGATAGTTGAACACGCCTGAATTTCACCTGTGGTGAAGGAGCCATATTGTGTGTTAATGCCAATTATTTATGGTCAATTTGTTGACAACACAAAATACCCTCCCTAGTCAATTAAAGTATATTTTCGCAAAATGAAAATTAAATAATTTCTAATAACCAAAATTACTTTCAAAATTTTACTAATTTACGGAATTATGCACAACGCTTTGCACATAGTCACATATTACAATATACAGGATTGCGATTATGTATGGAACCGAGTCCGTCGTGCTAAAACGATTTGAGCTAGAATCCTGAAATTTTAAAGAGACTTAGGACTCAATAAAAACTACTTTTTTACATTTTAAAATTTTTTTTTGATCCATAAGTTTTCAAAACGCAAAGCCTACTTGATTTTTTTTAAATGGGAACATGGGTTAAATGGGACATCGTTAGAAAGTTAATTTTTTTTTCGAATTTAACGGTATAATAGTTTTGGTGATTTGTTTGACAAAATCTTAGAAAAAAATTAAAATTTAAAATAAAATGAAAATGTTTACGTAAAACAAGTTGCTTTAGCAAAATCGTCAAAGATGAAAATATTGACAGTTAATTGTCAATTGACGTTGTATTAGCAAAAAACTAATAATAATAATAATAATATTTTTTCTTATAGGGATGTTTAAAGAGCCGTGTATACATTAATAAACCAGACTCTTTGGACGAATTAAATTCACGTATTGCGACTGAAATAAGAAATATTCCTCAAAATTGGTTGAACAATACAATAGAGGGTTTTATTCACAGACTTCATTATTGTCAGGAAGTAAATGGAGAACAGTTTGAACATCTTTTATAATCCAATTTCTGAATTGAAGTTTTGTTTATAAATCTTAAACATCTTGTTTAAATACTAATTGAAACATTTTATTAAAATTTTGTTGCTTTGTTTAGTTTTGTTTATTTTAGTTTCATT
>JAFFZR010015509.1:10362-20476 GCA_018397195.1 Lethrus apterus | reverse complement strand
GAAAGAATGGGGTGAATAGTGGGATGAGCGACGGGCTACAATCGTCTAAATAAGCACCTTCACACTATGAGGGTGACAGATGACGCAATGTGTAAGAGGTGTGGAGAGGAGAAGGAGACCTCTACTCATATCGTGTGTGATTGCGCCAAGCCTAGGCATCTCGAAAACCAACGAACGAACTGGAACTGGTTTGGGACAGGCTGCTTGTCTTTAGATGCAGCCGGGTTCTCCTAGTGAATCATTTATTTTGTGATGCGGATGCACAATGGGCCTCTAGATGTCTAGATCTAAGTGCTGCGGATTTCCTGGAGCCTGCCCGTGCTTCAAATAATAATAATAATAAATAAGCAAAGATAATAAGCAAATGAGGTGTTTTTTAGAATGAAGTCTAATGCTGTACGTATTTTCTCTCGTGTGTACAGGTTTTTCAGTACTTCCTCTTAAACTATGTTTTTTAAATATACACTTTGTTATGGCATTTGTGACGTATTTTTATTTTTCAACTATACTGTTTATTTTGTGTTTAACGTGTGAAAATTATAACTTCGTTCTGATGCATTTTTAGGTAAGTTGATTTTTTTATAGTATTTATCTTAAAAATTGTTATCCTTGATGTCGTTCATTCACTTTACATTACTTCATATCTAATAAATTATCTAATTTATCTTCACTTCAATCCATATCCAGCTCTGATGGATTCAGGTGCATGAATTACAGCTAGCTGGTGGTCAATTGGTTTTGTCGGAAAGTAACTGTTTCGGAATGTCTACTTACATAAATATCGGAGTACTTTTATTTGCATTTTTTTTGTACAAAAATTTTTGAGAAAGACTAATTTAAAATTGTTTTTAACATAAGACCGTGGGCTTTTGCGGCAGTCGTCAATTAAAGTAAATTGGTTGCCGGGTTTGAATCGCGTCCTTCCGTGTTATTAAAAAATATGTTTCTTTTCAACTAATCTATTATTTGTTTAAAAATGCTGTACAGGGTGGGCAAGTTTCGATGTTTTTATAGGGAATTTCGATAACCATAAGAGATACAGAAAAATTACCCTACCATCCTCGATCGCTTTTTTGGAGAAAATTCAATAGTGGAAACCAAAGTTGGCTATCGTCTTTTGTTTTCGAGTTTATTTGGAAAAATAAAGGAAAATAATGTCCACGTTCTTTAGGAACTTTTTTGATAAGAATGCAGTGGCGTTGTTAGTTTTTTAAGATGTTCTCCAAATTCGAGTTGTGACAAGTTGTAATTTTTTATATGGAACTCATAGTTGGCTGTGGCTTAACTAAAAAGAGAATTTTATTCCCTTTTCAACAATATATAACATGTGTGGTCAATTATTAATTTTCATACAGATTTTTCAAAAATTCATACTTTTCAAGGTCAGATGTTCATTTTTGCGTAGTAGGCGAATAAAGTTTGATATATTACAATGTTTTATTCAGAGTAATAATAATTCTGAAGCTGCAAGTCAAACATAAACGCCAATATCTTTCTTTGGGGACACATTATACCTAGACATTTTTTCCCTTGCTTCCCTCTCACCACTCCAAAGCTCGAAGAACTTATCTGGACTAAGAGGGAGGGATTTGGTTACGGCCACGACCGTCCTGCAGATGTTAAAGCCTATTTCAACATACACTGCAAGGATTAGGGAAACGTGGAAAACGTAATCAGAATAGTCGGTCCAATTCAAAGTCACAAATATTGAAAATGTATATCTTTGATACCTACCTATAAGTTCACAATGCCCGCCACTGAAGGCTCCCTCACACGGACGCGATACTGAATTCGGGACGGTACGGGACGATATCTAATTACATTGCGGTAAATGAAAACTTCTACACTGATGTGGTACATTGCTTTCATTTACCGCAATGTAATTAGATATCGTCCCGTACCGTCCCGAATTCAGTATCGCGTCTGTGTGAGGGAGCCTTAAAGACTTGAACCCATGACCTTGAGGTTACTAGCCTATTCACTAAGCCACCAGACCAGTAATCCCATAATATAACCCTATTTTAAAATACTAATAATAATATGAACGAAGTAAGAGAAAATGTTATATAGTGTGTCAATTCTGTATCAACGTCAGTTCGAAGTCAATTGTGTGTTGCGAATGACGTTAATTTGAATATTCAATATAAGTCTGACCTTGAAAAATCTATGAAAATTAAAAATTGTCCATACGTGTTATATATTGTTGAAAAGGGAAAAAAATATCTTTTTCTTGAAGCCACAGCCAACTATGAGTTCCATATAAAAAATTATAACTTTATGTCACAACTCGAATTTGGAGAACTTTTTCAAAAAACTAACAACACCACTGCATTCTTATCAAAAAAGTGCCTGAAGAACGTGGACATTGTTTTCCTTCATTTTTCCAAATAAGCAAGATATAGCCATAAAACGAAAATTGAAAAAATCAAATTTTTACCCATAACTCGAAAACAAAAGACGATAGCCAACTTTGGTTTTCACCACTGAATTTTTCTCCAAAAAAGCGATCGAGGATGGTAGGGTAATTTTTCTGTATCTATTATGGTTATCGACATTCCCTACAAATCGAAATTTGACCACCCTGTACAAGTTGTTGGTTTTAATTACAGTACGTACTTATGTAAGTTTATGTCGTTAATGTCAATCAAGAAAGGGTTGGTTTTAGGACCGATCCTTGGGGAACCCCAATTTTAGACCGTGCTTGTGGAATAATATGTATAAATTAACATTAACATTACGAATTGCACATCTCTGATGGAGCTCTTCGATATTATGGTTTAATCATTTTTTAGTGGGCCCAAAACTTATTTTATATAATTATTATAATTAGTATTCAGCATTATCGAAAATTAAAATGGCTTAGTTTGATGTGCGAGATGAGACGGTATTTGCAATAGACTGGTTTTTGAAATCGCATTTTCATGTTCTAAAATCCGGACGGATTGTTACCGCATTAGTTGCAGTACGAACAGCTGCTTCTTGTGTTGTAACGATTAACGTGCGTTTCACAAACACCACTAGGGATCAGCATAAATGAAAAGAGAGACGTAATAGCAACAGCAAAAGTACAGCGGGACGTGTATATGGAACTCTACGATCGATAATCTACTGCACACCGATAGTATCAATAGTAATGTGAAGGTTTTTAGCAAAAATGGATATCCAAAAACTTTTTGCATGTCCACCATTATTGTCTAGATTGGCCCAAAAAGGTTGTATAAAAGGTAAAGTAAAAATAGTTTATGATACAGACGTGTGTATATTATTTGACAAAATAATTATTCAATTTGATTCAATTAACACCAATTCATAGTCACATTTAAAACCTTTAAGTTATTAAGTTTGATAACAGGATTTTTTAATATTAATTCACTACATAAATTGTTTCTGTAATAATAAGTATTTATTGTTACATTTAGAACCTAATCATTTAATTTACTCCTGAATGTCAATGAAGTTATGAATCATGTATCTAATATGTGGCAATAATATAGTATCGTATACTCAGTCCAAGGATGTTAGTTTAATTATACATATAACTAGGAACAGCGCTATAATTTATATTACACACTTTTTTATCTACAGAAGTACGACTGATAAAATGTTATGTAACTCAAGTGATGCATGAGTTTGTGTATTAAATAAAGGTAAGAAATGTATCGCAAAAATATATAGTTTGATATTGTTTTACATTTAACAATTCAATTATATCGTTTCTTTTTATCGAGGTCAATAATATTTTTGATTGTCGCTGTGATTTTTAGTTTATATGTACATTAGTGTTTACTACTATTTATTATCTCTTATTGAAGAAATTACGATTTTATAACCTTGTGATATTGTAACCGATGTCCCATTTTTATCATACACACAGATTTAATATTACATATTAATCAATACATACGTAGTAATATTAACTTACAGTAAATTATTTCATTATGAACGCACTGTATAATGTAATATTTTTCATATGTGTTCAAAGATTCCTTTATAACAAGCCGTCCCCTGGACAGGTGTCTTACTTTCAGTGTTTACAATAGTAGTAATAATGCATAAAAGTAGCATTGACCTTAAAATAATTATATGAGGCTATTAGATCGTTAGACTTAAATAACTATTGACTATCGATCATACGACAAATTAATTCGTATTATTTAAACGTGATTTTAATCGAATATTTTAAATACATATATACAAACATTTGAAAACGCTGAAAAACGCGATATTAATGATATTATAAAGAAGGATACTGTGACGACTAAAGCAAGATATGTACTTATTTGTATCTTGAAAGAAGGCAACCCCATTTAATTGCATTTAATAGGTTATGGGAGGAATTTTTTTTATCAAAATCTAAAAATTAAATGTATTCATTATCTTCTATAGGAATAAGAAAACATAAATTAGCAAATAACTTTTTAAAAATACTGTTAAACAGAGTTTTATTTTTTTACAATGCCCTCAACATTAATTGTGCATTATACACATTCATGTTTACATAAAAAAAAAAATGGTAGCGGTGAAGTGATAAGTATAATTAGAAATCTGAATTTAAGTGGCAAATATGTTAAATGCCGACAATTAATTATTTGCAAATTTAGTTGTAAATTTTAATTACGCCATATTTTAGAAATCTTACAGACTTGGTTAAATTAGAATAGTTATTTGTATCACGGCGAGAACCTCCGCCGGAGTTTCGTTAATAAGCATATTTACATATGCAGTGACAGCCAAGCAGCCCTGAGGACCCTTGCGTCGAGCAAGGTAACCTCAAGGCTAGTTCTTGACTGTAGAGCGAGTCTAGCAAGGTTGTGTCAACACAACCTGGTTCGGATCGTATGGGTGCCAGGTCATAAAGGCATTGAAGGCAACGAGGTAGCGGACCAGTTGGCTAGGGAAGGGGCAATAAGTCCTTTCCTGGGCCCGGAACCGGCCTTTGGTGCGTCAAGAAGCCTGATTTATTCAGAGTTAAAGAACTGTGCTCGGGGACAGTTCGAAGCCTATTGGGACGGGACCCCCGGAATGAGGCAGTCGAGGCTCTTTATTAAGGGACCCTCGACTGGATCCAGACTGGCATGGTTGCACTCAACAGAGAAAACTTGGGGCGCATAGTGGGCTTGGTGACAGGCCACAATCGTCTGAACAAGCACCTTCACACCATGGGGGTGATAGATCACGAAATGTGCAGGAAGTGTGGAGAGGAGGAGGAGACCTCCACTCATATCCTATGTGACTGCGCTCCACTTGGAGTGCTAAGATATAGGTACCTCGGAAGGCAATTCGTCTTGCTGGACGAGTTATAGGAGCTGGAGTGGGACAGGCTGCTTGCCTTTGTGGAGGCAGCCGGGTTCCCCTAGCAAATCCTTTAGGATGCGGATGCACAATGGGCCACTAGGCCTAAGTGCTGCGGACCCCTCTTTTGAGTCTGCCCGTATTTTAAATAATAATAAAATAAATAATAATAAAAATCCACACCGATGGAAAAGAAATCGAAGAATTCAATAAACCACGTCCCGACGTTCTATCACGTCTCGTTCTCGACTTACAGTCGTTAAAACTTAACGTTAACGCGATATTCGCCGTGATTTTCCATATTTATGAAGAAACGGAAACTCGCAGCTCAAAACGGACGTTATATTCGTCATCAGCGTGGCCAACTTGACTTAGAACGTCATTTTGAACGAAATCCTCGAGATGATGAAAACCATCAAAAAACCGTTGAAAATTTTCCACGAAAACCAAATTGTTTCGAAAATTCACGAAATTTTCGTAGTTTACGTAGAAATCGATGAGGAATTCGATAAACAAGATCGCGCCGTTCCAACGATCTTATTTTTCGAATTATGTGGCGAGAACGCAATTTTTCCGCTTGTAATGCGGTCTTTCGCCTGTTGTTACGGACGAACGAGAGCTTTCCGCGAGAAACGGGTTTACGCGTGTCCTCAGGACGATCGATTTTTTAGTTGGGGAGATTTCAAAACGACTTTGTAAAGTGACTCATTTGCACAAAAGAACCTAATTAAAAAATTTACATCGTAATTAAATTTTTTAACCATTTTTAAAATTCGTACAAATCCCTTTTTTCCCGGTTCCATGCAAAATTTTGCAAATCCATTTTTGGTTAGATTTATCGTTCTCATTGCCAAAAATTTGTACAATTCAAATATTGACACGAATTCAACTCCATTTGGAATTTTTTAATCATCATTACCGCACAACGCGAGTAATAAACGTGTACTAATGAGACACCCTGTAGCGACACTAAACCTCCGATGACCGAAATCAATAATTAAAACATTACGAGGAAGGCACTTTTTCGGCCGCGGGCCCCGTCCACGGATTTTATTACATGAGATCGGCGCTAATTCAACGTGCAGAACGGCAGAGACGAGAAGAAATGTAACGTCGGGGCGATTCGAAGAGTAATGCATTACAACCTCCCACGGCGTGTGTCGTGAGGGTCCACGTTCAATCCCGGACCGTAGACTCAATCCATCCTTATACGAGTCTAATTACACGTCGGTTAATGGCTCTCAGGGCGCAATTAAAGATATACGATATTTACGGTCTACAAAATAAACAATATTCAAGTTGTTCGCGTCTGTTTACGTTCGATTGTTTCGAATGTTTTGATTTTGTTCGACGTCGTTGTTATGGAAATGCGTTTGAAGATGCGAGATGGGACGCCCGCTGGGGCGCCATAAAAAGTGACAAGTGAGGGAATTTCGTCGACGCCCACTCATTAAATTAAACCAACAATGTCGACGTAATGGGCATGTGTAATATCTGTAATATCCGGTCTAATGAGCATGTAGCGGTGCCGGACGTGTCGGACGGCGAGCGCCCTCTGGCGACTGCGCTGGGGGTCCGTCACTCAAACGTTACTCAACTGGGCCGGGTTTGCATAGTTCACTCAATTTGTTGGTACTAATTTGCGCCGAGCGCCAATTAACATATAATTTCAGAGTAGTACCGAGACGATGATGACGTCTTTTACGCAAGATATCCTTTATGGGCGATAAATTAACATTAATGTTCGTTTGTTTCGATTAGCATTTAACGATTCGATTTTTCAATTTTTTTTTCGTTTGTTTCATAACAGAAATTCGTTCTAAATTAGACTTACATTATCGAACACGACTCAATATAATCATTTTTTTTTTTTAACAATAACCACTGCATAACCATTCACATAAAAATGAAAAAAAAGTTTGAACAAATTAGTCTGAATTTGATATCTCTCTTTTTTTCTTTTTTACAAAAATTTTGGAAAATTAGGTTTTAAAATAGATATCCACACGTAACGTATCTTTTTACTAAAATAAATTTTTCAAAAATCCAAGCCTACTTAATTCAAACAAAAATAATAATAATAATAAAAAGCGCTCGAAAAAGAACTGGATGTTGTGTTGGGTTCGTTTCTAACCATCAACATTATAATCAAGTCTAAAAAATTAATTTCATTCAAACACGGTTTAAATCCGCCTGTTGGTTATGGTTTCCCTTTATTTCAAACTGAAAACTGAAAACTAGAAAAACTCAAAACCTGAAAGCTTAAAATCCTGAAAACTCGAAAACCTGAAAATCCGAAAACTTGAACACCTTCAAACTGTATTTTCTTAACATAAATTTAATAAAACGATACTTAAATTTTTCTATAAATGATTACGTCAAAGGTTCAATGAAAGGTCCCATAGAAGGTTACTTAACTGTCAGAAAATATTACAAATTCATTTGTATTTCGATGTGACACTTCAAATAACTTCCTCAACCCAAAACACTTGGACAAATCACTTTCGCATTGGGAACGTTTCGTCAATTAAGTCTCATCATCAGGACAGTTTTTAACTTTAAAAAGTAAAATAATTTATTATTATTCTTTTCGTGGTTTTATCCAAAACATCTGAAAATCCCACACTTAAAATAATTTTCTTTCGATGATTTTCCATCGGAAAAACCAACGGAAATTTCTTTCTTTGTCGGTGCGGTTCGAACGTGCGGTCGTAGACGTTTCGTAATTAATTCCCGACAAGAATTCGGGAAGTCATTAAAATTTCTCCTCGTTTTGGTGTCCCGCCGTATCCATCTCTTCCGTACGTAGATCAGGTTAATCGATTCCGAGGACGACGACGACGACGTTGCACCCTTACATTCGCGCGCCCATTGTCCCATTAATTGCCTTCTCATATGTATCGGGTTGCTCGCGCGGAGACACATTCTGACGAAATGGGAAAGTTTAATTGGAAATTTTACGTTTCGTCAGTTTTATACGGTCGCGATTGTTTTCCGCGGCATTGCGTGAAAGTAGTTTTTAATCGTCTTTGCAGTTTGGACAATGATGGATGAAAGAGATTTTATTTGCAAAGATGTATTTGAAGTAAACTATATATTTTTTCCTTTTGGTTGAGTTTGGTTGGTTTATATTGTATTAGATTGGGTTTAATGTTTAGCGGGTTGGGTATGAAATTGTTATTCCATTTTAGGTTGTTTTACAGTTTTTATGTGTTATCCATTTTCGATGCTTCTCCTTATTATTATTATTATTGAATATTTTTATTTTACTTTTGTTTACATTTTTTGAATTTATTTTTCGTTTTTCTCTTTAGCTTCTTGGAGATTATTTTTACATTTTTGTTTGCATTTTTGTTCTTTTCATTCATTTATTTTTAATATTCTTTTTCGTGTCCCTTGCCAATATCATTTTAGTTATTTTTGCTGTTTTTTATATTTTTATTTGTTTTCCATTTTCTCTTCGTCCTATTTTTCTTCTTCTTCTCTTTTTATCTTCTTCTAACTTCTTCTTCTAACTTTTTATTTTTTGTCTGTTTTCATTTTTCCTTCTTTTGCTTTTTGCTATTGAAAGTTGTTTTTGTTTTTAGTTATTACTCCTTTATTATTTATTTTGCCCATTTTTTTATTACAATGTAATTCAAAATTCTATTTTTGCTATTTTTATATTTCTTTAAATTTGTTTGTTAATTATTATTTTATTTATTTTTTTGCTGTTGAAATTGTCAACTTTATTTGTTAGCTTGGACATTGTGATTTTACGGACTTTTATGTAAACTTTTTCTTTTTGACTGTATTTTATTTTTTATACTTTAGTTGAAAAAAAAATCCGTTTCGCCGCCACTTTATTCATAAATAATGGACCACGGTCGACCGAGATAAACCCATAATTGTCTCACAATCAAATTTCGCGTAATGTACTGCCGCCGTGTTCGTTTTTCCGGCCGCGAACGAGAATATCAAATTGTGCCGTTTGCTATTTGCCGGAGAAGGGATATATAGGCGGAGATACTTTCCAGGGGCCGGACCAATGCGTGTTCTCTCCACAAAAATGCGACGCCGGCAGGTTTGTCCGAATGCGGATCGCGGATTTCGTCCTGACGTAATCGCGCCCACAACAACAAATACGGCCCGGTCGACTTCACATGACGGTCTCGTCACGAAAATATAATTTCATGCATCGCTCGCGCACTTTCCAAAGCTCGATTTTCGTTTTTGTGTCGATCTGCTCGTTACACGTATACACCTTCACGAAGCTCACAAAAAATCGTCCATAGCCGCGACCATGACTAAACGTCCACATCCTCTAAGTACATTGATCTGTTTTCTTGTAAATCGACTTCGATGTGGGTTCTTTAGAGCGTTTTCCAACATTTGAATTAATTTCTATTGAACGAATGATTTTTCGATAGAAACTGATGAAAAATTATAACGTTCACGCACAGTACGCGTCTAAAATATGGAATAAATTCAGTAAAAGCAAAATAAAATATTTTGGGAAAAAAATCTCTTACAAGTCGATTTTATTCGTTAAAAATATACAATTTTGCATGAAAATCGATTATCAACCATCATTTGCTTTTGTGCAATGACGTCATCAAATTTTTTTAAATTGTAGCCCCCTATTTTTATTTTCTTAATTTTCATTGTCGAAACGACAATACAAACATGTTTTCTTATACCTACCTGCTGTGAGGGTTCCTTCAAAGAAGAAAGGTCCTATATTCTCTTATCAACTATTCCAGAAGTAAATCTGATAACGTTTTAGCTTAGCAATAGAATTTTATTTTAACTAATTTACGGTTTCTCACATTCAATTGTCATT
>JAFFZR010015508.1:0-14520 GCA_018397195.1 Lethrus apterus | reverse complement strand
CACGTGCAAAAATAGTCTGTAAATTTTATTAAGGTTACTTACGTTAGGGGTTTTTGAAAGATTTGTTGGGGATAAATTGTTTAAGTAGGTTGGTGAGACTGACAAGTGCCGCCACCACGTGATATATTAATTAAACATGTCCGTCAAATGTGACATGTTGATGTGATTTCCATAACTATCTTATTACATAATTTGAAAGTTATTTTTCTTGAATCAGTAATTCGAAATCTACATTATTTCAAATTATCACTTACCAACGGTAACGATCCAATAAAAGTGTGTATGTTAGCCTTAATGGCGGCATCGATTATTTCCTGTTTGGTAACGAGACGCCTGTTATCGCCATACGCAATATTTTCAGCGATAGTCCTGTCGAAAAGGTTGGGTTCTTGGGACACTATGCCAAGATGCGATCGCAACGCAGCCAACTTCATGTTCGTAAGATTCGACATATCGACTGTGACGGAACCCTCTTGCGGATGGTAAAACCGTTCCAATAATTGGACGATGGTGGATTTTCCACAACCGCTTGGACCGACCAGGGCAATTGTTTTTCCGTGCGCTATCGACAGATCGAGTCCTCGTAGGACCTTCAAATTCGGTCTGGTTGGATATGCAAATTTCACATCGGTGTATTGAAGATTTCCATTACCCTACAGTTCCAAATGAGAAGAAACGAAATTACAGTGGTACAAGGAAGAAGGAAGATAAGGTCTTCCTTCTTCCTTGGGGACATGGAGAAGGAGGAAAAAGAAACAAGGTCTACCATAGAAAGAATGGGGTATATAGCAAAAGAATGAAAGAAATGGATTAACTACCTCCCTATGTTCTAAAAGGGAATAAAGGGCTTTACTACTACTACGACTATCGTTCCATGATTTATAAAAAGCAATGAATAATTTCCAATAAATACATTACCCATCCGTAAGAGCTGGCGTTTTTCCCATCTTTGATGCGAGGAGTTCTTTCAAGGAGACGTACTATGCTGTCCGCTGCTGAAATACCTTTTTGAAAATTGGGCGAAAACGCAAACGCGTTTCCGATGGACCAAGCTCCCGTTATCAGCGCTTCGGACACCCTACGAATAAAACAATTACAAACGATCGCTCTCCATCGCGAACAGGACCGTACTTAAACACGATGGCGTAGTCGAGATGTTCGGTTATGATCAATATTCCTCCGTAATATATGGAAGCGGCGTACGAAAAGAACATCAAACTTCTAGCCAATCCTAACACGAGTGCTCTGAAATAGGCACCGCGACTAGAACTGACGAAATGGGGTGCCAGTTCGGTCCTGTAAAGTCGATAGAACGTACCCTCGCAGCCGAGCGATGTAACCGTTCTTATGCTACCGATGGCTTCAACTGCAATCTTAATGTATTTTTGTTTATTGAATTATTTGAACTTTGAACCTCAAAAGCTTTTTTTAATTTAGGTCTCTAACGTAATCTTACAGATTTTTTTTTTTTAAGGACGATACGTACTTTTGTTGAATTGTTAAGAGCACCGCTGCTTTCGCTATCATTCATGTTGATTACCTTCTGCTCTAAATATATAGCGACCAGTACGAATGGAACGAAGGCTATTGTCACCAAAGTTAACCTCCATTCAAAGTAGAATGAAAATCCTATTGAGAGTCCGAGCGTGGATAGTGAATTTAGAAGGGTACCGATGGGTTGTCCGGATGCCTGTAAATACCAAATAATTGAAAATTTCAATTTTCCTTTCAAACGCATTTTCACATTTTCCAGCAAATTTATCAACTTTTCTTTTTCAAATGGCAACGTGCGCTCGCGACGCGATTTTCCGATGCGAAATTTTCTCCTCTTTTCAACGGTATGCGACACGAGGGGGTTAAGTGCATTTTTTTTGCAAAAAAATTGCATTCGTTCACAAAGTCAGAGGAAAAATTTCCCACAACTACGAAAACTTGCATTTTACGACAAAGATGAAAGACGCGAAAAAGTCTTATTTTACGTTCGTAAAAGTCGGAAAAAAACGAAATTTTTCATTTCGAATTTTCGTCATTTGGAAAGAAAGGGGGTACCCCTTGCGATGAGAACACATTTTCGACACGTTCGCTCATTTATCGATATAGTTCCAAAACGACGCGAGATATCGGGAAAATGATTGATACAATTTCGATTCGCCAAAGAACGTTTTATCTTACGGTAAAGGCTTTAGGGACGTTGCATTTTCTCTTGCCGAGTAATGGGACCAAAAGTACCAGATCAACGTCACCAAATAAAACACAAAATTTTAGCGTTATTGTTCAAGTGGGACGCGATCTGTTGACTTCGCTGGAAAGATTTTTGCACGCTCTAACGAAAATATACTATGCAAAATTTTCGAAAAACTTACCGTTTTCGAAATATCGTAGAAAACGAAAATTCTTTTTTGATCCTAAAACGCGCGATTCAAAGTGAAATGAAATAGGTATAGTTATCGCGTTGTCTAGAGAAGGATGGGTGGACGGACATCATAATTATCTGTCACCTTTGTGTCAAAAAGTTTTTACACTTTTCACGTTTTCCGAGCAGCACAATTCGTCATTTTCAAAAGTCGGCCATTTTCCGGGACGCATGCGATTGCATTGCGCTTGCGGAAGCAAAAATCAATTGAAAATTTCAATGTTCGCTTTAAATGCATTTTCACATTTTCCAGCAAATTTATCAACTTTATAAAATGACAGGACAACGACTGTCGGGTCAGCTAGTAAATTATAAACTTACGCCTTGAACACTGGAAGCATCAGTAGAAAGTTTAGCGCAAAGCGCCCCAACTCCATTATCTCTTCTATCGAACCATCCCATCTCCTGATCGAGCATTGCTTCGAACATCCGCGATCGTACCCTTTTCGTAAGTTTCTCACCGGCTATCCCGAAAGTATACCACTACAAAAATCACCATTGGGATAAATCTCCAGCGATTTTGAAATTACCTGAATGAAGGCTGCCAGACCGGTGACGATACCTATGATGAAAAACAACAAACTGAACCAGTTACCCATCGCGATGACGTAATCGACGTCGGGATGAGCCAAAACACCGATGATGTCGCCGAACACCATCGAGTAACACGGAAGAGACGCCCCGGTTAAAGCGGCCGTCAAACAACCCAAGGTGTTCAACCACCATTCCGGACAGTTCAGTTTCAAAATTTTCGCAACGGGAGAACGCGCCTTCACGACTTCGAGTTCCGTTTCTTCTGACGTCTGTTAATCAGATTCATCAGTTGACGTTGGACGAGTTTGTCGCCGGTGACTTACCTTGCCTTCGATCGCTATCGATATTTTTCGATCGTCGTCTGTGCATTCTGCGTTTGTTGGTTCCTTGTCGATTTCATCTGTAAGGATGGTAAAATTAGATGACAATAATTATGTTTTGTTCTTAAAAAGTTATGTTTTATGTTGAAGACAAAGTTATGACTATATGAGCAATTCAAAAGTCATCCAAGATACATAGAGAACCGCTGTAAATAGAGTTGATTTATTTATATAGAGTTCATGCATAAAAGTGCATGTAATTTAGTTTACCAGTTGCCACGTTTCTTGAAGATAGAGTATTCACTACGAGGCCAGTTTTTTTGTGTAGAAACTTTGTATTTCGGAAAATTTTTGAAATGTTTAAAGCGCCATTTGTTAGCCGAAAAATCTAATCCCAAATGCTTTTTTAGTAGCCCAAAATGCTTTGATTGATGTCTCAAAAGGATTTTAGTAGACCTAAAGGATTTTTAGTAGCCAAAAATGTTTTCTTGTAGTCTAAAAGGCTTTTTACTAGACCAACAGGTTTTTTAATAGCCCAAAAGGGTTTTTCAGTAGACCAAAAGATTGTTAAAGGCTTATAAGCCTTCTAAACAGCATAAAAGCTTGTTGCACAGCTTAAACACCCAACAAGTGTTGCGCCTCACTCGTCCCTATATTACATTAAAATTTATCCCACATACCTGTATTTTCATCGTCTAAACAGTGGTTTGAAAGTTGAGCAGTGACTAGATTGTGATAGACTCCTCCGGAAAGCGCCATTAGGTCTTTATGTGTGCCTTCTTCGACTACATTCCCATCGGAAAATACAATGATTCTATTGGCGTTTCGTATCGTTGACAATCGATGCGCCACGATAATCGTAGTGCAATCTCTACTAGCCTAAAATAAGTGGGCATAAATGAACCAGCTGGTAAGGCTATCATATATTTTTTCATATAGATGTCTTACCGAATCTATAGCTTTTTGTACAAGTGCTTCGCTGTGCGTGTCCAAAGCGGAAGTAGCTTCGTCCAGAAGCAACACGGCTGGTTCCCTGATCAGCGCCCTGGCTATGGCTATACGTTGCTTTTGTCCACCCGACAGTTGAGCGCCCCTTTCACCTATGATCGTATCGTAACCTTGAGGCAAAGCTACGATAAAAGAATGTGCGTTCGCTCGCATGGCCGCTTTCTCGACTTCCGCTTCCGTGGCTCTTGGATTTCCCAATTTGATATTTTCGGCTATGCTCATCGCAAAGAGAACGGGTTCTTGTCCGACGACTCCTATGTGGCTTCGCAACCAGTGCAGATCGAGATCTTTCAAATCGTAGTCGTCGATGAAAACCTAAATTTGTATTATACCACTACTTTTAAGCTCCGCCCCTTTTGTGACGTCATCAGCACATTGCTATGTTGAATAGTTTTGAACAGCTTTGAACGGTTCTTGAATAATTTTGAACAATTTTGAACAGTTCTTGATTAGTTTTGAACAGTTTTTAACGATAATTGAAGACAAAAGCGCTCGTGACGTCACCAAAGGGAATGGGCTTAAAAGGAGTAGTGGATTGGTGGGCTCCAGTGACGTCATACATACTCACAGTGAGTATATAGTTTATTACTTTTGTTTCATCAAATACGTTGTACGCTGTTACAAAAAAAAAAAAAAGTTCAATGTAAATGATGAAACAAACGTCCTATAAAACCTGCGTCCCACGAACGATTTCTCGTTACTTACATTTCCCGCTGTTGGATCATAAAACCTTTGAATCAGTTGAATAGAAGTTGATTTACCGCAACCGGAACTACCGACGAATGCAACCGTTTCTCCAGCGTTGACTTTCAGATCGACACCTTTCAATATCTACAAGATGTATGAAGTATACGTGATGTAATTTGAAGTATGCACATACTTGCACGTTTTTCCTCGAAGGATAATGAAAATGAACATTTTTGAAAGTTATGTTCCCTTTCAGCTGAGACAGTTTCTTGCCGTTCCCTTTCGACGAGTTAATGACGGGTACGTTGTCGATCACTCGGTATATCGTCGTGGCCGCCGTACAAGCAACGGTAAATATTTGAAAGTAGGGAGCGCATTGCCCGAAATTCCAAGTGGCCACGAGAACTCCGAAAAATACCTAAAACGACAATCAAAACAATTTTAAAACAAGATCTACTCACAGTGAGCATGTTGCCCGGCGTGTAAGTCCTTTCGTTTTCCGGCAGATAGCGCTCTTCCACAACCAATCCAACTCCGTAGTAAAACGCCAGCGCATACGAACCGTAAACTAATAACCACATCAGTCCGTTGTTGATGCTGTTGAAGAGCGATCGTTTTATGTTGTTCTCGCAGGCGACGTTCAGATGTTTTTTATAACGTTCGGTTTCTTTGTTCTGTCCGCCGAAAGCTATCACGGTCCTTATTGCGCCTAAAACCTCCTCGGCGACCGCACCGGCCGATGCGTACGCTTCCATCTCTTTCTGTGCGAATTTCGTCGTCAACTAAAATAAAATTTGTTGGAAAGTAACGGAAATATTAATTTACGAACCCAAGACACCAAACCCATTCCGATGATGGAAACGGGCAGATAAATCAAACATATCAACGCCAACTCCCAACCCTTCACCAAAGACAAAACGATTCCGGAAATAAACACGGATATGTAGTAAAAAAACGTGCACAATTTATCTCCAAGGGCCTCCTCCAACTTCGCCATGTCCCTAAAATTATCACATCAAAAATCGTTTTAAAAAATCGTCCGCGTACTCAGTTATCCGACTTGAAAAGTCGCCAGTTTGATTGGTGTCGTACCAAGATATATCCTGATTGAGCACGTGCTTCATGTACAACGAGCGAATCTTCTCGATCTAAAAATATCCGTGCAAATTTATTCTAACTGGAGGTGTTTTACCTGTTTCAGAGATGTATAGCTCAACAGCATCACGGAGACAAACATCAGGATGATCGTGGCCAGACCGAGGTAGCTACTGTTGATCGCGAAATTCGTCACGGAGGTCATCAGTTTCTCCGTGTTGAGATTTTGTTCTGCGGGGCTTAACGTTTCGTTGAAAAGGGACGTGGTAAATGTGACGATGTCTCCGGTGACCTCGCCGAAAAACCACATCATCAGCGGCATCGAAACACCCGTGGCCATTGAGCACGCCACCCCGAACAGAATTAAAATTTTATCGACGCAAGTCGCATAACGAAACTACAAAAGTGAAGGTTTGATTAGACTACGGTTAATGGGTTGGATTTGGTTAATTTAGGTTTAGCTCAGCAGCTTCCATTTAGTTGAGTTCGGGTGGATCTTTTAACCTTATTTTGTTGTACGATATTGAGTTAGGTTTTTTTTTTCAAGCACGTGATAATCTTGCTGAAGAGAACAAGACAGTTGATGAGGTGGGTTGGGTTGGTTAATCTTGCTGAAGAGAACAAGACAGTTGATGAGGTGGGTTTAGATTTGGTGGATTTGTACATACAAGCTTGAGTTATGTTTGTAATTGTTTGATTTTGTGTTGATTGGATTTCTTTAGCTTGGGTTTCGTTGATTTGTATTTTATTTCTTATCGATAAACTTATTTGGGTTGACTTATTTGTAAATCGTCCTCTTGACAAACTCTTAAAAAGCACAAATCAACACCAAAGCAATAATCGAAGTAATGGTGAAGATTGACCTTTTGAAGGGGACAACCGACGGTTGGTTGAGATTAAAGTTACGTGATTGGGTTGCACTTGGATTGTTTGGGTTTCATTGGCTTGGGTTGGGCGTTAAATTGTATTACAATTTACGCTGTCCATTACTTTTTATATTGAAAATCAAGGTGTAAACAAATAATAATAAATTGATAAGATTGGGTCAGATTTGGTTAGGTTGGATTGGATTGGCTTGCATGGTTTGGGTTGGGATTGGGTTTAGTGTTGCTTTACGTTTTACTGGTTTTGTTGTATTGATTTGGTGTTGTTTTGTGTTGCGTTCTATTGAGTTGGGATTAATTTTTTTTGGTCTTTTATATTGAGTTATAAAATAAGGTATAGGGTTTACAAAACTTGATAAAATCAATCAAGAGAAGATCGTTTTGCAGAAATGGATGAGATAAAGAAGGCGTTGGGTTTCTGTTGGGTTGTTTAGGTTTGATGCTTCAATTTAAGTTTTGTTGATTTATTTTGTTGATTTTGGTTTAGGTTTTTGGATTGGTTTGGTTGTTGGATAAATAAATTATAAGGTTACAACGTTGGGGTTTATATTCTCAATGACGAAAATGTTAAGCATATCAAATAACTGTAAGAGTAGTTGAAGAGGATAAATGTGGTTGGTTTAGATTTTAAGTTGATCAATTGGGTTTACTGTTCTAGTGGTTTAGTCAGTCATCTAGTAAACTCAAGGTTTACTGTTCAAAACTTAGTCCGGAACATTGGGTTTGTTTCTGACTTGGTGCCCGCCTTACGACCGACTGTTCCGACTAGGTTTTCCATGTTTCCTTAATGTTTGCAATTTTGGAATACGTTGTAATTTTTGTAAGACGGTCGTGGCCGCAACCAAAATTTTCTCTCAGCTATGGCACGTTCTTAGAACTGAAGACATAGTAAAAATAAAAAAAAAAATAGTGGGACGAACAAGAAAATTGCAATAGAAGATTATCATCTTGCTGATGGCGTGAGGTTGGATGGTTGAAGATTGGGTTTATCGGTTGGGTTGGGTTTCGGTTCGTGGCCGCAATCTGCCCTGACAAGTTCTTAAATTAAGGGCAAAATGAGGGAGGAAAAAACAATAAAAAAGTGCAGAATCAGGTTACACAGATCAGATCATCATCTTGGTGAAGGTGTCAGGTTCTATGGTTGAAGGTTTGATTGGATTGAGTTGACTTTAATGAAATTAGTTTAGTTGAGTTGGATTCGTGGCTGCAATCTGCCTTGACAAGTTCTTAAAAGTTAGGGCAAAATGACAGAGAAATAAATAAAAAAAATAATAATTAAAGTGCAGAATCAGGTTACACAGATCAGATCATCATCTTGGTGAAGGTGTCAGGTTCTATGGTTGAAGGTTTGATTGAAATGAGTTGACTTTAATGAGTTTAGTTGAGTTGGATTCCATTGTAATTGGCTTGCAAGATTAAAAATTATGTATAGTGTTGTTTGATGTTGTTGAAGAAGCTAATGGAGTTGATTGCCAGTAATATTGTAATATTGCAACATGCAAGAAGATACCACTATCATCTTACCGAACAGCGTGTTATAATTATAAATAAAAGCATAGGGTTGATACATTGGATTATACAGCGTGTCCCATGACATGAATGCCATAGCTTGAGGGTGTGTTGCTGAAGCAACATATTGTAATGTTATTGTAAATAATAAGTGAAATTGTTAAATGTATGAAGATGTGTGCCAGCAACAATGAAAATGTAAGAAAATCAGAATAAAATGTTAACTTCGTCATCATCAATAACAACGTACATAAATAATATTAAATTTTAAAAAAGAAGAATGTGCCATGAAATTGTGACGTTAGTTACATCTATTTGGATTTGTCAATTTGGTATATGAGATTAGTAGGCGGGATGAATAAAAAAAAAGAGAAGAGAGACGAGTCGAAAAAAAGTCAGTCAAGCAAATGTCGTGATAGAAAATCTATTATAAAATTGGATAAAATAAAATGTTTTAAATTGAATCAAAAGAAGACAAGAGAAAATATTAAAATACTCAAGAATAAAGTAAATTAAGAAGGCTTGTATTGGAAAATGGGATATTAAAACATGATTGAAATGAAAAGCAATAGGGCCCAGAAAAAAGAAGATCCAGAGGAAAGAAGATTCAGAAAACAAAATCAAGAAAAGAAATACCGGAGAATTGCAAGTAATTAAACAAATATATAATACAATTTAAAATTTTCATTGACATATTACGCAGTAGAATAAGTGTCGTTATTTGTACGTTGCTACGTAATAGTATAAAATTTGTTTGATGACATATAATTTTGAAATCTGGTTATAATTTGACATTTGTTAGTTAATGTTCATAAAATTTTTTTGTTGTAAAAATAAAATGTTAATTATATTCATAACTATATTATTATTGATATATAAAAAAAAAGATTTTGGCGCCCAACAAAAATGAATTTTCTAGTAATTTTATATAATTATTAGTTAACATTTATTTTTGAGAAAGAAATTGAATTTAACCATCAACTAGAGACCCAATATACAACCGCAAAGAGCTAGTAATAAAATAAAATAAAAAATAAAATAGGCAAAATAATTAATTGTGAAAACAATATATATAAAATAAAATAAAATTTATATATACAGGCTGGGCCACTTAAGCGTATTTCCTCGATAACTCCATTGCTGTTAGTGATACGAAAAAATGTTCGATACAAAAGTTATTTGGATTTATAAGTTGCACATTTTAAAATATTTTTAATGTTGGCAGACTTCCGGTTATATACGAAATGCATATGAACTTCGTTATTTTAAATGGAACATCCTGTATATTATTGCATTTTTTAATTTCCCGTCAAATTTAAAGGTCACTTCATTAACCATAAGTTGTATCGTTTCGGTGTTATTTGACTTTTTTTTGAAAAATGACATTTGCGGTGCTTTCAAAAATTGTTGATATCTACGCAGAGGAACAAAATAGACAGTTGAGGTTTTTACCATTGTATTAAGCATGAAGAACTCTGCTTTTGGCTACAAATTTAAACTTTTAAGGTTCACACAAGTCGTGATATGATTTTTCAAATTTAGAGATCTTCAAACATAGATAACTTGATTTTTTTAAATGGAATGGTGTACTAATGTTTACATCATCAGACGCAAAATTGGATCCTCTTTCGATTTTATTAAGGTATATTTTGGTTTATTTGCGATAGTTTTTGAAATATTCGATTTTCCTATTTTTTTAAAAAAAAAGATAAGAAAAATTTGTTATAAAAGAAATTTTTAATTGGTAAACCTACAAATTCACAATAATTATTCACAGCCCCCTCCCCAGTTTTGTTGAAGTCAAATTCGAACACGTTTCTTTAAAGCATTATCAATACTGGTAAGTATTTGGGGCGTAATATCTCTATGTAGTGGAGGGAGTGCGATACACTTTATTTTTAATAAACCCCACAGAAAAAAATCAGGTTTTGTTAGATCGGGAGACTTAGTTGGCCAAGCTATAGGGCCTTTTCGACCAAATCCATCGATTTGTAAAGGTGTCATTTAATAGCAAATGCACCTCTCTAACATTATGTTGAATAATAGCAAGAGACATGTTCTCCAACAAATCATCGTGTTCGTTTCGCAAAAATTCTAAAAATATTTGACAAGTTGGATGACCGTAGCAAAAAGGATCTATAATGTAGTTGCCCAAAATACCTGCCATCGATTTAGTTATCCGTCGAGGCAAAGCTTGCTTGAAAATACGATATTAATACTGAAATTGTTAGACGAGTGCCAATTGATTAACAAAAAACAGGAAAATCGCAAATATCTCAAAAACTATCGGAAATAGACCAAAATATACCTTAATAAAATCGAAAGAGGATCCAATTTTGCGTCTGATGATGTAAACATTAGTACACCATTCCATTTAACAAAATCTAATTATCTATGTTTGAATATCTCTAAATTTGAAAAATCATATCACGACTTGTGTGAACCTTAAAAATTTTAATTTGTAGCCAAAAGGAGAGTTCTTCATGCTTAATGCAATGGTCAAAACCGCAACTGTCTATTTTGTTCCGCTGCGTACATATCAACAATTTTTGAAAGCACCGCAAATGTCATTTTTCAAAAAAAAGTCAAATAACACCGAAACGATACAACTTACATACAATATATGGTTAATGAAGTGATCTTTAAATATGACGGGAAATTAAAAAATGCAATAATATACAGAGTGTTCCATTTAAAATAACGAAGTTCGTATGCATTTCCTATATAACCGGAAGGCTGCCAACATTAAAAATATTTTTAAAATGTGCAACTTATAAATCCAAATAACTTTTGTATTGAACATTTTTTCGTATCTCTAACAGCAATGGAGTTATCGAGGAAATACGCCCAGCCTGTATATACAGGCTTATGATAAAGTAATGTACAAAATTCATAAAACGTACAATGTTCATTTTTGAAAAAAATGCAAAAACACGTCAAACAGTTTATTTTATTCCGCGTCTTTTGACATAAGTCAAAAAAATAAAACGTCAAATTTGTCAAAGTTATGACGCATCAACATTTTTTTTTTAAATACGAAACTAGGTTTTTTTTACATTATTTGTTAACGCTTGTTTTTCTGCATTAAAAAAATTAATTGAAGTAGGGGTCACATAAGAAAAAAATTAAAAAATTAATAAAAAACAAAATAACTTAATTTTAGTAATAACTTTTAAATTAACTAAACAGTCAATTAAACCAAAACTAATTTCTTACAGGAATTGTCAAACTGTCTCCCGTTCACTATCTGACATAGGACATGACGTTTCATTAAATTTTGCAACAATTCTGCTTACTGTGCTTCTAGCAATTGGAGGTCTTTCAAAATGTGTTTCATTAAATAAAGCACATGCTTCTTCATGACTTCGAAGTCTATCGCCGTAACCTACCATCATTAGAATTTCTATCCTTTCTCTTTCGGTCAAAGGAGCCATAATAATAAAATTGGTATGACACTAATTGTAAGACTGACACTGACAAACAGTTGTTTTATGAAAACAATTGAAAAATTGATAAAAACAGATGTTCTTACTAGCTAACTTTAAGTTTTAATTCTTTTAATATGTAGTTTTTTTTTCATAAATTCAAAATCAAGTTTATTTTGTTTTTTATTAATTTTTTAATTTTTTTCTTATGTGACCCCTACTTCAATTATTTTTTTTTTTAATGCAGAAAAACAAGCTTTAACAAATAATGTAAAAAAAACCTAGCTTCCTATTTAAAAAAAATATTGATGACGTCATAACTTTCACAAATTTGACGTTTTATTTTTTTGACTTATGTCAAAAGACGCGGAATAAAATAAACTGTTTGACGTGTTTTTGCATTTTTTTCAAAAATGAATATTGTACGTTTTATGAATTTTGTGCATTACTTTATCATAACCCTGTATTATTGTATGGAACACAGTTTGTTTTAAAATGATGACATATTTCTCTGTTGAGATTTTTGCTGATGGCCAAGATTTAACCTTTTCCTTATCAGCAGCATTCTTTATTTCCTATGCTCACGCACACCTTGGTACTGATACGTCTGATAAAAATGATCTTTACGAATATTAAACATAAACCATAAATTTATGACATAATTGACAAAAACGTAATCTTTCCAAAAATCGGACTTTTTTAAAACGCCGCGGGACGCGGGACAAATTGTTAACAATCGGGACTGTCTGACGTCTGGTCACCTTATCAATGTCTGTATTTATTTGAAAATCGTTATACCCTACTAAAAAGTAGAGAAAATACAAAGAAATTCAGCACATCCAACAGACAAATCAAGAGATAAACACATCTTTATATACAGTATACAGTGAGGACTTAAAGTAAGGAATATTTAAAAAATAGCGAACTCAAGAGGTTTTTAAAAACGCTGAAACAAGTCGATTTTTGATTTTAAAAATACACATTAATATGTGTGATTCACATTCCGACTTTCTTTTGTTTTGTAGTTATGACGTCATCACAAAAAAATTTAAATGACAACATACACTTTTTTAGTGGCATCCGATAGTGATTTTTCCACCCTTTATGACCGTGCAAAAAAATCATAAGGTTGCACTAAAAAAATTCTGAGAAAAATCGATCTGAAATTTAATGTTGTTATTATCCTAGATAACAAATAATTCAGACCATGAACGGTACGTAACTTTCTTGTTGAAGTACCTTTCGTTTTTATCTTAAAACCTTTGTAGCGTATTGAATAATCAAGATAACATGATAATAATAGTAATAATAATGTTCAACTCGATTTTTCTCAGAATTTTTTTTATGCAACCTTATGATTATTTTGCACGGTCATAAAGGGTAGAAAAATCACTATCGGATTCCACTAAAAAAAATGTATGTTGTCATTTAAATTTTTTTGTGATGCCGCCATAACTACAAAACAAATGAAAGTCGGAAGGTGAATCACACGTATTAATGTGTATTTTTAAAATCTAAAATCGACCTGTTTCAGCGTTTTTTAAAAAACCGGTTGAGTCCGCTTTTTTTAATATTCCTTACTTTAAGTCCTGACTGTATATACTTAGTTACACGCTCCTGGATATGGTAAACTCGTCAACAGAATAAACATAGCCCTGTAAAAGCATTTGTTTTAGATTATTTTTTAATGTTTTCACATCGTTACATAATTTTAGGTGATTTGGTATGAGATTAAATAGTCGAACTCCTACAGAAGAGGGCGCGTATCTAGTAATATTAAATTTATTACAAGGATGTCTCTCTCTGCCTCTTATATAGTAATCATGTGTAAAATTATTTTTCACAAAACATTTTTATTTTTAAATATATTCACGAAAGTGGTTCGTTAGAACTTTTCCGTGTTCCAGAAATATATCAACTCTAATAACTTGGAATGATAGGCTACACCAACTGATCTCTTATTCTAAATAATTGGCGCTCTCGTATCACTTCCGGTTGTACCGGAAGTGCATACCAACTTTGTTATTTTAAACGGAACGTTATATTTTAGTTTTTTGTTGTTTTAAATAAATTTTACCAATTGCAGTGGTATATTGAAAATTCTGTATTTCCGGAAGTACTGCACTTGAAATCTTCATTTTTGGCATTTTGCTAATTGATACCATGGGCAACTGAATGGTGATGCTAAAGTTACCAGGACGACTCAAAATTAGCGACAACTTTCAACAACTTCAAATCAGTAAAAATCAATTTTTTTAAATGGAACCCCGTGTATATTATTGCATCTTTGAATGCGCTTATTAATTCTACATCGATTGTTATAAGGCATACAACACATTTTTTCTAATAGTTTTTGAGTTATAAGCAATTTTCTAAATAATTCCCCTAAAAATGCCGTTTATGTCTTGTTTAGTGATCTTAGACAGTCTTGAATGTCATTATAATTAAGTATTATGATTGTCTACACTTGTCTTTTGTTTGACATTAATATAAAGACATAATGACTGGTGTAGTAAATAATTACACAATTAACGATATTTTAAATTTATTTTACATACATGGAGAACGTAGTAGAGTAGTGGATAGAACATGTCGTACTTTTAACGAAAGACATCCATATTTGCCAGCAATGACGAAGAAAAAAT